>CAUJNA010003350.1:1622500-1772500 GCA_963377175.1 Effrenium voratum
GCACAGGCCATAGGCCTTCCATGGAATACGACTGCGTTAGTTTTCTGAAGGTATCCATTTGCGGGTAACGGGAAATCAAAAGGACAAGCCAAAATGCATTTGTGGGTTCAAATCCCTTTGGAAGAGTAGTCTTTGCAAAGTAACTTGGATATGGAATAGCAGGAATCCTGGCTTGGAAACCCCTACATGGGAAACCCCTCCTCCACCAAGCCAAACACCAAATTGGAAAGAAGCTGAGTGGCATAGAAATGGGTGTCTCTTTAGGGTCCCCCAGATTAATGGGAAGCGAAAGGGAGCTATTTGCGCATCTGAAATTGGGAAGCGGCCTGCATCCCATTCCATCCGGAGGTACAGACAGGCGAAGCCAAAGCGGTGGTTAGCGTGGAGGCGGAAAGGGTCCGTATGTGTCCCTTTCCGATGGTTTGAACATCACCTTGTGATGCTTAAAGTATTGGGAAGCCTGAAACATGGCTTGCATAGAGTTCTTTTAGAAGACTAGTTTCCTTCAACGGGGTTCTGTGCGCATGTTGCATTCAGCTTGTTTGCTGGAGCCCGATGGCTGTCGTCTTTTTGGTTTCCTACGCAAAATCCACATAAATTGGAAGACGCCCCAGTAGGTTTCTTGCAATAAATGGTTCAACGATTCGCGAGGCAATCGCCAGGAGCATTGGCAAACTTGAACATCAAGAGCCTGCGCCTGAGAAAGAGGAAACCTGCCGCCCAACGCAGCTCCCGGCTAGAAGGGTACCGAGAATCTTGATGGGGAACTGGGTCTAATGCCTCGCCTTCAGGCATGTGGTGTCCAGTTTGAGATGCTTGTCAGATGGTTTGTGCCCAGGGGTGATCACCCAAATGATGCGATGCATGCATCAATTGAGCACCAGGCAAGACTTCAACTGGTAGAAGATCCCAGAGCTCGGGATCTGCCTTATGAATTTGCGGAGGATCAGTCGCTCTCTAAATATGTGTGTTTTGCCTTTGCTCGATTCGGCCAACTTTTCATTTGACCAAGATAGCGTGAGGGAGAGGCAGGGAGACACTTGTCTAACATGTTTCAACATGAGGAAACCCTTCCCGAGCCTTCGTGCGTGGGAGTTGGGGCAGGACCAACTTGTACCATCCAAATTTCAGCAGCTTGTCGCATCCCCCCCGGTCTGAACCGGCTTTGAGACCAAGGAATCCCACGCCAAAGTCCAACTCACGGATGCCGATGTCTCAGGCTGGCCATGCAACCTGGCGAGTTTGCTGCCACCAGGACCATTGAGCGCGGGGCCTCGGCTTCTCATACGGAAGATTCGCCGGGGATGCATGGCCAAGCGCTGGAAGTGGCGCTCTATTGAAATAGCCAATGCCCGTTGTGCTTTGTAAATTCAAGGCGGGGAGTCGCTATTTTGACATACACGTTTGGGTTGAGATGTGTTGTCTTGTGAAGAGCATTCGGACAGCAAGCAGAGGTTGCAATGTTTGTTGCCAATGGAATTGTCTCTGGAGAACGACCTTCTTATTCTGAGCATATTGGACACAACAAATCGCTGAGGTTATGGCAATGAATTGAGCATGAGGAGCTCATGCGCATTGCAGTAGGTCGCTTGCCACTGGCCGAGTTGGTTGGTTTGGACCATTGTACTTGGACGACAGGTTGCACCTTGCCAGTTGCACGTCTTGCCAGTTGCACGTCTTCCTTGTAGCGCCGGTTGACTACCCCCCATTTTGAGAAGAAGTTACCAAGTTGTGATTGTGACTCAGTTGCCCTTCCAGAAAGAAACATAGGTGTGTGTTTCTGAATCTACCCCTTTTTGATTGGTCTAAAGGAGAATTAAAGGAATTGCGCCATTCATCCCGGCAATGCGCGAGGCTTCAGTGCCTCTACTCTGAGTCGGCCTGCCTTTGGCGTCTTTGGGATGCTCAGGCGAGTTCGGGGAAAGCCCCATGGCTCAGGTGTTAAACAGATGGGCCCCTTTTTGGACCCGCCCAAGGTGCCACCAAGTTACGAACATTCGAACACTTGGAGAAGCCTGGCGAGGGTTGGAACAGGCACTCACCAAAACTGGTGGGAAGCAGGCGAATTGAGTGCCAAATCGGCCACATTTGCCAGGCAGAAGATCTCGCTGATTGTTGGCAAGGCTGGGGGCGCTTCGTTGGGCTCGAAATAGATGGAAGCTCACAGGACCATTTGAAGCATTGAGACAGATTAGTCCACACAGTGACGTTTTGCTTGTTTTGTGGGTTTTGTCCGGCCAATGGAAGTCTGGTGTTGAGCCGCAGGAATGCGGGGATGCCCTGATGAGAGATACCCGTAGCTTACTGGAGTGGGGCACCCGAACAAGTGATCAGAAGTGAACGTAATCGGTATGTCAAAGCAATTGTTTTGAACGCTTCCTCCAATGTGATAGTGCGGCCCTGAAATGTTGCCAGCGCCAGCGCTGGCGAATCTGTACACCTCATCCACATCCCATGCAGAAGCTCCTCTGAGCCCCTCTGGTTTGTAGAATCATCCAATCCACATAGGTTGCGCGACGCGCGGATATTATACCAATTTGCCTCCATTGCCGAGGTCCGAGGTGTTTGACGAGATTTGCCTCGACTTTCTAGGGCATTGAGGTTGCAGCACTCTAACCCTTCATCCATTCACCTCTATACTACATACAGACAAAGCCCGCGCAAGAAGAGTCAACAACTCCAGCGAGTTGTATAAACTCTACCCAATCTTCATCGCACCTCCCATTTAATGGTGCCCTGTTCTTGGCCACTAGCTCAAAAACCCCCAGCCCCCTCGAGACGCCAGGTAAGCACATCATCATCCACGGCACTCGCGTGAGGCAATCCAATGGCCCTGAGTTGACCGGCTGCGCCCAGACCCCAGTGACAGTTTGATTCTGCCAGGTGAAAGATGGCAGAATTTGGTTTGTTTGGGGAAAGGGGATGACGAAAACAACATGGGGTGTGTGCCATCTCTCACCCAACTGCATTTTTGGCTGCGAGAGTCCGGTATCGTCAGGTTCCCTTGTCGCCATGTCGGAGTGAAACCTGTTGAAGTGGCGTGCAGGAATTTGCTTCTCATCCTCCGAGGGTTTTCCGGAATGCGACCAGGTTAGCGTGAAGCCTGCGTCTTGATCGCATCCTTTGCACGCGGCCCAGCTTAGCGCTGGTCGGTTTAGACGGGAAAAGGGCGGAGGGACATGCTTGGAACCTTTGCGATGAAACAACGTTCAGGTTGGTCTTCACTTAGGGTTCCCTAATCCCTTTCCCGCTCGGCCTGGCAGGAAAGCGGCTCTCTCCGTCATAGATGGAAAGTGAGGCTTGCAAACTTTTGGACCTGGCACACTCTGGTGCACAGCGCGGGGTAAGCAATTGCTTCAGGCTTCACGCGCCTCACTTTTGGAAAGCCGGCTGGATAGGCAGCACCGGAAACTTTTCGCAGGCAGGGGGACAATCAACAAGCGCTTTGTGTTTTGTTAAAGCGTACCCCCACCCTTGACCTTGGTGGTTTGAAGACAAGCCAACAGGAACACAAATCCGGGTTCCCTTAGCTCTTAGGGGACCTTGAGACCGGCTGTGCATCCGCGAAATCGTGCCATCCTTGGGCTGGAGCCGCCAGCGGCTTGCATGCGATCCAATTCGGTTTTCTCTGATTCGACGGTCGTTGGCGTAACGAAACCAGGCATTCAATGACGTCCATGTAATTGAAATGGCCCTTCTGCCCGCCTCGGGAAAGTTGTGCGACATGGAAAACAGACTTGCGGACGATTGGAAACTGAGAAGGTTTTCCACCTGGGGTAACCCACTCGGGGGAGACACAAAGTCTACTCAGTTGGAAATTATGACAAGGGCCCGGAGGCTGGAGGGTTTTTTGCAGAAATTGCAGCCCCACAAATGCTTGTGTTTCCCTTGTTTCCTGAACCCCACCAACCAAACTTGCGAGTGTCGACAATTTGTTCAAGGTAACCGACCGCACTAGCCATACGAGATATCCAGCTCGAAGCAACCATATCTTACCCGAGTTTCAGTACGCACTTATATACACCTGCCAATGTTGGGAGAGGCCATCCAGGCAATGGTGTCATGTTGGATCAGCCTATATTTAAGGGGAGTCTATACTGTGGGAATGCAATTGAGGCGTGAACCCATGTGACTGACTGCAAACAGAGGCAGCAGCACCAGAAAACACTGTAACGCCCAATGAGTTGGCAAAAGACTCCATGCAGCAACAAGCGCGAGAGCCCTCACACGCCCCGACTGTCTTTAGAGCTTGGCTCAGATGCAAGGGTTGAGCTGGATGTGGGTCAGATTGGTTGGCATTGGTCATCGATGGTTGTTTGGGCCACACGTTTTGAGGGACTAACATGTCCACTGCTCAACCCTGCAAACGCATGCCACCTCGGGTCGCTGGTCAGAGACCCGGCATGCATTGGGGACTCATGGGGAGCGCCGGGAAAATCTACGCAATGCTGTCCGGTAGCAAGTCTTTGGGTGTGGCTCAAAATTCAAGAGCTAGGGTTACGCAGGTTTTAGTGTTTGGTTCCATTTTCTGAGGTCCCATTTTGGTACCACTTTTTTGAGCTACAGCCTTATAGCACATTCTCTATCTTTGTGTTGCTGCGAAACGCTAGACTGGAGCTGGCCGGCTATGCACGCGTATGTGCATTGAGATTAGGATGCGCAGAAGGAAGTTGTGACGACACGGCCCTTGGTGGATACAAGCAAGTTGCAGCTGTTTCGTATCAAATACGTTCAGATCAGCGGACGCAACCGCTTCACCAGCTGACTAGCTGACTGACTAGCTGAACTGACATGGCGGTTGCCTTCGACACCATCCTCCAGGGCGCGTACTCTGGCATCGAGGATCAGGTGAAGAGCGTGATCGGCGACCAGGACAGGACCAACAAAAACACAGCACTTCGTACTGCTTGACTTGGTCCCTTTGTCGTTCCTTGTGGTCCCTTGGTTCCTTGGTCTTGTTTTTCAGTCCCATGGAACAAGGGTCCTTTGGTCCGCTGGTCTTTTTGGTTGGTCTTGTATTTTAGTTGTTTGCTCGTTTGTAGTTTGATGTAGCTTGGTGGAAAGTGTGTTTGTTTTGTCGGTCGGTCGGTTGGTCGGTCGGTCGGTCGGTCGGTTGGTTGGTTGGTTGGAGTATTACCTGCCTGCCGGCCTCTGCCGGCCTCTGCCGGCCGGCCGGCCGGCCGGCGTGGGGCAGTGGCATTCAGCATGCATTCATTTCTTCATTAATTCATGGATTCATAGATTCATAGATTCGTTTAAACATTTACTGATTCACTCATACCATGAGCGTCTTTATTTATTTTCTAGTGGCCCCGCTTCGTTGTAGGGCCGTTTTTGGCTTAGCGATCCTTGTTTGTGCTTGCCCACTTTCTCCACTACTGGTTTCATATTAGTTTTCTTATTGGGTGCTGCGCCCCCCCAGCCCCGCCGCTTCTTTACAGGGCCTTTGTTCAGCTTTGTGCTCCTTGTTTGTAATCGCGAACTTTCTCCAGTGGTGTTTTCGGTATGTTTTTTCTACTCTAACACGAAAACTACTCAAACCCAACGCAAACCCTATACCAACCCTGCACCCCACTAAACCAACGCCAATGCAAAACCAATCCGAACCCCACCCTAAACCGGCACTGAGCCCAAACCGCTCTAGTCCACCCAAGAAACCCGAAGCAAACCCTTGACAGTGCTGGTGCAAAAAACGAGTGCGTGTTGCTTGAAAAGGCAGCAAACAGCATTTAGCACTGGGAGCGAAAAACAAACGAAGCCCTGGGATCCTTGTTTGTAACTGCGCACTTTCTCCAATGGGGAGTTTGGGGGGGCTGCGGGCGCCCATAGACCCGCCCTAACGACCCTCAACAAACCTCCTGCGCTAAAGCTGGTCTAAACCTGCCACCCTGAACCTACAACTCGCCCGAAACGCACCCGAAACCACCAACACCGCCCAAAACCCAGCGTAAGCCCTAAACCTGCCCTAAACTCCCACGGACCCTCAACCACGAGCCCATCCCGAAAGCCAACCCTGAACTTAGAAAAACACAGCCGTCCTTTGGTCCTCTCCCATGGCCCTCCCCCGATTCCTTCTCGTTTGGGTCCTTCGCTCCCTTGGGCTTTCGGTTTCTCTCGTCCTTTCGTCCTTGTCTCTGGTTGCGAAACCCCCGTTGGCCCCTGAGTGAATCGTTTGTTTGCTAAACAAGCGGTGCTTATTGCTAGTGTTAACAAATGACCCCCTTCGCTTTGGACTGAGTGCCTGGAGTCTCCAGGACCCTTCAAACATGGGGATTTCCATGACCCCTTTTCGGGCAATGACCCATGTTTGTTCATGTTGTTTTTCCCCGTTTGCCCGTTTCCCGAGGACGCCTGGGCGGAGCTTTGGGCGAGGCACAATGCCATCTTGCATCCCCCGCCGGCGCTTCCGGACTTGGACTTTGCAAACGAACAGCCCTCAGTTGCCGAGAATCTTAAAGAACCAAAGGAGGTTCTTTAAACGACAAACATGTTTTAACTGGAGGTAGGCCTTTGGTCAAACACTTGTCGCAACACCCGAGTGATTGGAAACAACCGCCTTGTGGGCGCGTCAAGAGGCAAAAAGCGATGCTGTGAGACAACGGCCCTGTTCCACGTTGAAAAGTAAAAGCACCCAACTCGCACCCATGATGTCCTGGCAATCCACAATTCTGCAACTCGGGTGCTCAACGACCTAGTGGATGAATTTGTCCATTGCAGTTCTCGGCCGCCCGCGAGTGCGCATTGCGCCAAGGAGATGATCGTGTGCCTCTATGCCGGCCAGCAGGGCTCTGGAGGCTCCAAGAAGAGGTCGTTTGGTCCAGTTTCGAACCGAAGCCAAACGGGTATCGTCTCTGCCCTGATTGTTGAGGCCCTTGAAGTCAGCCATGGCCTTCTGTCCCACAGATTGCGTTTCCTTGACGTGGGAAGCATGTGTTTGACATTCCAGATGAATCAAAAGAAGCCCCACCGCTTGGAGCCTAGTTTTACACACCAGAGCGGCTTTGCTCAATGTGAGAACTCCAGCTGCGGAGGATTGAATCCAGAAAGATAGTGATGCACCTTCATCCCACGCAGAGAGAGAGAGAGAGAGATTCTCCACAAAGACACGGGTGTGTATGTAAATGCCACCTTTCGCCTCAACAAAGACGAGCCACCATGTCAGCTGCCCAGTCGCACCTCAGAGATTCAGGTCCATGTTGTGTTTTTCTGTTCTTTTTTTCTCGGGCCACATGTGGGTTCGGCCACGCAAGCGCAGCCATTTGCTGCAGGCCCTGTTCCCTTGGTTTCAAGGGACACCATTCGGGTCCTACCAACTCCTCGATTCGCTAGGCTACACCGCGTGCATCCGCAGCATCGAGGACTCGGAAGATGGGCGCCGGGTTTCTTTCGAGCTCGGCTGCCCACCGCCCGGGGCCATGTGCACCGACGCGCTGACGCAGCCGCACCACTTGGTG
Source organism: Effrenium voratum (assembly GCA_963377175.1). Classification (NCBI taxonomy): domain Eukaryota; class Dinophyceae; order Suessiales; family Symbiodiniaceae; genus Effrenium; species Effrenium voratum. Next base: position 1,629,955 of record CAUJNA010003350.1, read on the forward strand.
CGCATGCCCAGGACATTTTGGCCGTCAAAATGCGGGTGGGGGGAGTTCTTGAAATTAGCGGGTAGTTTCCTGTTTTGTTTGGGCAGTTAGGTTCCTGCTGGCCCTCAAAACCATCCAAGGGGGCCGCACCCAATAGGGCTCCGGGACGGCCTCGCTGCTCATGCTTGCCTCCCTTCAAGCACACCCAGAAGCAAGCAATGCCGAATCATGCCCTAGATGTTGCAGAAACGAGCATGGAGAAAAGAAAAGCAACATGCTGCCACAAACAGAACCCGAGCGAGTGAAGGTTTGTAAGGACAGTCCGATGAATTGCTGCGGAAATCCTCCTGCTTGATTCTTTGCCAGGGGATGATCTGATGAGCCCAACCCTGATGGCTTCTACTCTGGAGCGGAACACCACCCCACTTTATATTGATTGAAGTCCATCTAAAGGTAGGCAACAAGTTGTTTTGCATGGCAGACTCGGATCCTCCATCCAATTTTCTCCCACTTGTTTCTTTCCTGCCGGTTCGGGTGGAATGGCTGAAATCAGCTTTCATCTCGAGCCAATTCAGCCCGGATCGGTGGGACCGTAGGACGACTCTGCCGGTCTCCTTTCGAGAGGTGGTGGCTCCCGTTGAGGTGGCGACTTGGCGACTAGTGCGACCCAAAGGCCTGTCAGGACTTTCTGAAATTAATGGATCCCTCTAAGAGAAAATATGGTCAATACCTGCAAACTGTACAGATACTTGATTGGGCTTTTCCATTGTTCACTTGAAATGGTTCGCCCAGGCCACATCTGCCACCTTCTTGCTGACCTTCGACCCAGCAAAGAAGGAGGAGGCCACACAGAAGGCAAGCGTGAGTGCGAGAGGTGGCTATATGTTTGGTTTCTTGTTTTTGTTATTTGCAACCACCTTGCAAGTGGTTGGACCTGCATCCCACCTAATGTTCAGACAAGAGACAACGCCACACAAGCTGGAGTTGCAAGCTCTCGACCTTCAACGTCGGAGTGAGGGTTCTTTGCATTGTGCTTGCTGCAGACTTCCAGGCCTGGTGACCTTTGATTGCTGGAGGGGTTTGGAGAACCAAGGTAAAGCCCCCGGAACTATAGCCATGACCCACATAAGGTTGTCGTGGGTCAACCGTTGTGACACCGCCAAGTGCTTCGCACATGCCTGGCGGCCTCTCTGGCACTTGAACGTGCAGATGTGATACCCTTGCGGGTTCAGTTGTGGTCGAAGACAAAGACTTCTTCTTCCACTTCAACATGCAAAATGCTTTGTTTTTGTATCTGAGGATTTTCAGAGTCATCTTATTCTGGAATCTATTCAACAGTGTGATGACATTTTGAAGTAGCTTTAAGGTGTCTGGTCTCACCCCTTTTGCTTCGCATCGACCGGGCCAAAGCAGCCGCAAACGCACAAGAACAGTGACCGAAGACCATGACCCACACAAGGAGTTTTGACCAGCCATCGGCTCGAGGCCTTCCCCGTGGGATGGTGGGGGAGGCCACTCAGGCGGTAGTGAGCATGTTCGTTCATGGAGCTGGGTCTCCTGCAATTCATCAACATCAAGGACTCTGGGTTGCTAGAGGAGGGTGGTCTCCATTGCATTTTTCAGGAGCTAGTGGAGAACTCACACAGACCTGCCTCACGTGGCAGGCGCAAAGCATGGCAGGAACTGCCGCGTTTGCAAATGACGAGCTGTCTGGACGGAAGGTGGTTGTGAAGGTCGAATGGAAGGCCCATCCCAGGATTCAAGTCGATTTGCCGAACCTTGCCTGGCTGAGTGCGTGCCGCAGCTCTAGAGCGGCGCGGGCGCAGAGTCCTTTGCCGGTCTACGCACGGGAGCAACAACACGCGGTTTTCGCGTTGAGCTTCCAGTAGGCTGGGCAGCGCGCGCTTGGATGCCGTTCCACCACATGCCGCTCAAACGCCTGCGCGGTGCCTGGAGCAGATTCGGCTAGCAGGCAACATTGCCCGCAAGAGGGCTGCGCTGTTCTTGAGCTAGAGGCGGTGGGATGAAATCTTGGTGCTTGCCACCTTGGACGCGATGTTCTGCGTGGCAAGGGTGGTTACGGGCTCTTTCTTTGCCTAGTGAATCTGAGCCTGGAGATGAAGCACGCGCACAGGTATTGCTTCGATGATTTGCAGCGAGTTGGTGGGCGCGGAGCAGGTTTTTTTACCGCTGCAATTTCGTAGCGGACTCGGTAAGCGGTGGCTGGGGTTTGGGGCCAATGCCTTGCAGAAGTTGCAGCTTTGATCAGGCAAAAGGAGAAAAACGGGGTTTTGACCATGGCGCATGTATTTTCTTCAGGTGACGGGCATGCCGGAGGTCAAGGATGTCAAAGCTATGTTTGGCGGCGACATCCTAAGTCTGAAGTTCGACCTCTCGCGCCTTCGGCAGGACCTTCATTGCAATATTCTTCGAGCTGCCTTGTTTAGGTTGGGGAGGGGGATTCATGTAGAGTAAAGGCAACGGTGCCCGCGCCGAAGGGGGGTGTCCTCAAGTTTTGGAATAAAGGCGCCCAAGCCGAAGTTACGCCTCCTCGTCGTAGAAGCACCTTGTGGCTTCAGCTGTGAGGGTGGGGCAGCTTAGGTTTAGGAGGTAGCCCGCCTTCAGCTAATCACATGGCGATCCAGAAAGGAACCCACTGGCTGATCTCCGCAAGTTCGCCAACGATCAAGCGCAGAAGCGCCACACGTTTGTATTTGTTTCGGGGCCTGCTGTTGACCGTAGTGCATTTGGACTGGGGCGAAACAGTCGATTTTTGTTGGTTTTTCTCACAAATGAACTGAGGCTCAGGAGGCTCCTATCAGATGCCAAAGTGTGATTTGGTGCTCCCCCTGCTGCATTGCCCAGCCCACACTGCTGGAGTCTGCACTTGTATTTCTATTCCATGAGTAAGTGGTTATAGCCATGAGCTTTAAGAGGGAACTACGTCACAAGTGTTGGGTGGACATGAATGGCTCACCTACATGATGTCTACCAAACTGCCCCTACGGAAATTCACACCCATATTGCTCCGAGTTGCTCCTCCAACCAAGTCTCCCTTTGCATTGGGATGGCCACGCAGCCTTCAACTTGAGGATTTTGGGAGCTATACGGCCCTCTGGAGTGTTGACCTGGCAGATGCGAGGCTCAGGCAAAATGAGATTCAGATTGCTTATTTGGGGGACACTCATGTCAAAACACTCCCATATGGGTCTTGATTCGGGAGCCTGACACGTCGCGGACGCATCTCCTTGAAATTCCACGAAGTTCGCTGAGGGCCATGACGGCGGCGGAGGCCCAAGCCCGGCTACAGGGCGTGGAAGGCGTGGCCTCTGTGGAAAAGGACGGCTGAGATTTGGAGAAGCGCTGAGCAGAGAAATCGGGGGCCAAAAAGCCTGGACCCGGAGCGTAGAGGACATTAGGAGTGTTGAATTTAACATTTTCGAGCCTGCTTGCGGGTCAAAGCTGGGATGTCCCAGGATCGTTTTGTTTGATTTGGAACAGGCATAAGCGACGGAAAAAGTGCGGCTCGCCAGAGAGGGGCAGGGTACGGTGTTCTGAGATGGGGCTGGAGAGGTTTCTTTGACTGCCGTCAATGACTGGAACACTGGAACCGGTCGCATTCAAGTGGTTGGAAGTGTGAATCCCCACAATTGAAATTCACGCAAAGACTGAGACGGGCCAGGGGTTCGATGCGCAGGTCCTTGGAGTCGGTTGCCGACTTGGTGTCATTGCCAGTCCCGTCAGCAGGAAAACAAGGCCACTTGGAATGTGCTTGTGTCTTGTTGAGCGATCCCTTTTTGGGGGGGTGGTTTAAAGGGAAACCACCCATTTTGGCGTGCCCCCATTTGGAAACGTGTCCATGCGTTGCAAACCTTTGATCTCCAGCTTCGATCGCCGTGGCTTAGCCAACAAGGCAGAAGGCCAGCAAGCATTTCGAGAAGCATCTAAGCTAAGCACATCTGCATCTGCATGCAGCACAGCCAAATTTGTTCGCAGTTTTTGAGCATCTATCAAGCAGCTATCGTATTCAGCCGTTGCTAATTGGCTCGCCGTTCTTGGTATCCTTTTGCTGCGTGGAGCTAGCGGTTTGACTCCTTTTTAGGCAGGCCTCGCTTCGCAAATGGTCACAAAGTGCGCTGTCCAAGAGAGAAGGTTCATACTTCTCATGTAAGGTTTGTAAATTGATAAGTGTTGGCTTGGACCTTTGCAACTGTGAGCTGCCCTCGCCGATGTCACCTTCGAATAAGTTTGGACAAGCATGCAAATCATGTTTTTTTCTTGGATAAGTATGATGCACGGGGAAAACGACGCAGTTATCATTAACAATTGTCAAGCCTGTCCAATGCCATACAAACCATTCCCGAGTGTTTGCTTTGAGACGTAGCAGTCAACGGTGGAGGCAGCACAGAAACGGCCAACTGGTGCTGAGGTTTCAAGCACCTGTTTTTGGCCAAGAGGTGTTGGGGAAATTGGGAACGCCGTGCCCGAATCTTTCGGAAGTTCCGGCAGGGCCATGGGCGGCTCTTCCTCTCGAGAGAGAGGCTCCACCCAAGAGGCCAGAGCACCTGCAACCTCTTGGCAGTTTGTGGTTCTACCTGGTTTAGTAGGGACTATAGTGGGCCTAAACCGTCATCGCCATGCCTGTAGAACCCAAAGTCAAAGTGTTGGGCGCTGTGCATTTGGGTGCTGCCAAAACCGGAGGGGCCATTTTGCTGGAAAAAGCAACTCCAACCACCTTCGGGGCCCCCTTGTCTCCTTTGCTCGTAGCTTTTGCTCTGTACCATTGAACCTTCGGCGCACGATACTGTAGCCTCACATGAGAGTGTCTTCCTTGAAACGCGTCGTGAAAGCTGAGCAAGTTTGCAAGTTGCGTTTTGGCGGGGGACAAGACTTGCTTCTTGTACAAACTGTGGACTCACAGCTATCCTTGTCATGACATGAGGCACGGAGTTGGGGAAATTGCGGTTGGCCATATTAAGGCTGGATTGTAACTTGGAATCATACTCAAGTGCTGATGAGAGGGCCCCCCCCCCCCAACAAAAAAAAAAGGTGGAACGGGGGTTAGGTACCCTATGTCTCACCAAGGCGAATTGTTTCAAGGAGGCCACGGGGGAAGGGGGAGGGGGAATCAGCCATGACCTCGGACCTGCCAGGCCATGCCAAGCTCGAGCCCAAGTTGCTGTACCCAGCAATATGGCTATATGGTTGCTGGTGGCACCGATGAAAACATCGTTTGACGCAGCACTTAGTTTTGCGCGGGCCGAGAGCCCGTGAAATGTGTTGTGGCATTGATTGAAGCCTTCACCAATCACATTCTTGGATCTTGGCTCGGCGACGAACTTGCTTGGTTTGGGGTCATTGTTTTGACAGTTTGCATTGTCAGAGAATGAGCGTGGATCCCTTGAACGTCCCAACCTGCCACTCAGTGGGTGACTTTGATAAAGTGATTGGGCCAGGTGAGCAACAAAGCGGAGACCTGCGCGATCACACCATCCGCCCAGGCCCAGCTCAAGGCACGCCCGAAGATGAGGCACGACGAAGACAGGACACAGAGTCGGGGGGGGCGGGGCCCGGGCGGGGTAAGGAGAAAATCATAGAGACTTTCTATCTTGTAGACTCACAAACTAAAAACCCAACCTTAGAACGGGTCCCTCCACAAAACACGCACCCAATATGCCAAAAGCAGGTGGTTCAGTAGTTTTGGGTTCCCTCCCAACCTTGGCAGCGATGTGAAGGGTGGAGGTCTCCCATTGGGAAACCCCTTTGGCTTGAAACATAAGAGTTTCAATACGGCACCAACTCAAAAGTGGTTGGTGGACTTCTGAATCCGAAGATTGCTGTGCCCGGGACCCATTAAATGTCACACCCACATGGCTTGCCGACAGAGACACGACATAAACACTGGACACGCTAACTGCCGGTCGGTCCGATTGGGGCTCCACAGGTGTCCGGTTTCGTCCGCTCGGTTTGAAGATAGGCACTCGTTTCAGTTTGGATAAGGTGTAAACAATGAACAACGCCATGACAACTACTTGGATGACAGTGGCGGGTATGCGTCAACACAGGTGGGAACAGCTTCCCCTTTAAGCCACCCCAAAAGGCCATGCAAAAAAACACGCCCATGTTTCTCATCCAGAAATGCTGCCGAGGAGAAGGAGGATGAGGCTTTTGCTCGCCAGCTCTGGATGGAGGCGCAGCTCTGCAAGGGCAGCTATGGCTGGCTCATGCTGTTGGCGAAATATGGGTTGGCATCTACACAGGGTGAAAGTAGACGGAATATACAATAAGTTTCTTTATTTGGGCAAGTCAAAATGACTAAGCCCATTTTTTGGAAATGGTGCCAGCAACTTTCACCCAACCTGTACAAGATTGTACACAGTATGCATTGATTGGTCAATGTCGATTCACCGGTGGAATTGCCCACTGCTTTGATAAACTTGTGCGCAGGAGATGTCGACATCCTTTGGCCTTCCAGGACAACTGCCAATGCAATCTTGAAGCATCAGCGAAGTGAGCTTTGAGCTGTTCTGATTTCAGAGGTTTGATTGGTTTAAACGCCGAGCGGCTGCAATGGTATGATAGCTTCCATATTTCAATGCAGGTGCCTACTACAGCATTGTTTTGCAACATCATGTGCCTGTCACGCTTTTGCGAGAGCATGGCCCTAGTTGATCCAATTTGATCCTTGTAAGGCACCAATGGTACAGGATTCAAGTAGTGGTCTCGCATATATATTGTAGTGCTTTGCGAATTAGGATGAGGGATGCTCTCTTTTGAGCAAGCGAGTTTGAACATGAGGAGCATCAGAATCTTCCAGCTCCAGTCGCCTTTCGCCGCAAGCAGAGGCCTCAGCGTAGGGAGTGCGGGTATCAATGGCCGGCGGAATCCGCGACCAGTGCCACCAACTCTGACGGTTTTTGCTTGCGTGAGCAGCCAGATCAACCTGAGCTGAGAGACTGAATTCTATGGGATCGATTGGCTGATTGAAGTGCCTATCCATGTGTGAGTACATTTATGTGAGTTTGCCTGTTGATGTGGGACCTCAGTCACCTTGCCTAAGGGCGTTCTCCTGCGCGCTTCCTGCCCTGCTTGTGGTTTCGCAAATCAGCCGGCAGCTCAGATCCAAGGCAAAATCTCTTAGGGTCTGGGGGGGTCTGTAAGCCTTTGACAAGGCCTCGTTGAGGGGTGAATCAGGCCTTAGACCCTTCCTGCACGATAACCTTACCAGAAAAAAATAAATAAACATAAACTTCCTTGAAAAAGGAAAAATGAGACATAGGCCTCTTTGTGTGCAGTCCTTGGTGAGACCTGAGTCTCAAGATAGGCCAGACTCACCCTAGTATGGTCATGTATGGTCAACCGACCCGATGTTGAATCGATGTGTCCGATTCAATCCTGGCTGCCCTCGCACGGCAATTGCATGCAAAGACTTAAATTGCGCATCAAAGCATATGTCTTTTTTGAGGGTACACCCTTTCGGCTGGTGAAGGGAAACCGAAGCCATGTTGGGGGTCCAAATCCGGAAAGTCGCCCCCACACGATCGGGATTCAACTGCTCGCATTCGATTGCAAGGTTTAGCCCAGCGCTGGGTGCCCATGGGCAAATGCGGGTGCAATGCAGTCAATGCTCCGAACAGTTCCAGGCGAAAGTTGTTGCCAAATCAGCCAGTGTGAAGTGTAGACAAAAAATGGCGGACGAGCTGGGAAATGTGAACATTGGAGTTTTGCTGTTCTTGATTGTTCTCTGTTCCCGTGCTGAGCCCAGACGAAACATCGAATCTGTCCCTGGCACGATTGTGATTCCAACATCGTACTGAGGCCTTTTCTCTTGGGTCTGTTGGAAACTGGTTGAGAGGCCACAATTGTAATTTACCAGGGAAACCACAAGGGGATTGTTTTTTGTTGCAGACACCCTTTAGCACCCAGATGGAACCAGTTACACCTGTCAGACAGTCCACTCCCGGCAGTTTGGCACACGCGAGAGATCTCGTCTTTCGTCGCCTTCCAGGCTGCCCTCCCGGAGCCCGCGCCCCAGGACAGCGGACGGACCGCGTCGGCTCCGACGCGCCGGGCTCGTTTGGCTTTTCTGGCCGGTTGCCGTCGGTTGCCGTCGGTTGCCGTCGGTTCGAGCTTAGGGGCGAGCATCCGGTTCGGGCCCGCCCAGCCCTGCAGCTGTGCCGGCGGTGTGGTGACCACTGGGTTCCTTGAGGTGCGAAGCCCCCCTTGGCTCAAGGACAACGTAGACTTTGGATTCCACGAGTTTCATTCGGTACCCTATTCTCCTCAAGTTTTGCTGGCAAAACCAAACCATTCACCAAAATGGACAGATATGGGGAAGGTCCTTATCTTTGTTGCCTCAAGGTCTCGGATTCACCACCATGGCCATTGGTCATATTGATTGAGACTCCCTTGCGGATGAGCTCGGTTGCTTGTTGCTTCAACCCGCAACATCGAAGGAAGGCTTGGCCGCGTTGGGAACAAAGATGAGTGCCAACTCCTGATGCGTTTGATGCGTTCCTTTTCTGTGGAAATGCCAATCGGCCGTGCCTGCCTTTAAGACATATGGCAAAGTCATGAGAGCGTTTCAGAGTTGGCGTTTGTCATGCGACTGGTCCGAAAATGTATTTTGGGAGAGGCGGCAATGTGCGCAACAACGATGTTGATGCGTTGTTGGTTAGAAGGGGGTATTGTGCTGACTGCTATGTATCCACTTCACTTGCAAGCAGCTGTTGCATGCATTATGTATCATGGGAATGATCAGGCCTTGTACAAGCGTCCTGCGTCAGCGATTCCTCTTCATGTGTTGACTAGCAAAGAGCTAGCCAGGGTTCGAAACAGCATGGTGCCCCCGAAATCGTCAGGTACGTTGAACAGCAGTTTTCCTCCGCCGGTCCCGGGGCAACAAGTCCGCTGCGGGCGCTGCGGCCACGTCAGCGAGGCACGCATGGGAGACATTGCTTGATACAAGGATACTGCGTTTATCTCAAGGGGGGATGGAAATCCAAAGGAATGTATTGAGACGCACCCAGCCAAGATGCCAAGCTTAGTTTGATTGCTACCCCTTGACAGTGCCAGCAAGCTGGTTTGACAGTGTTCCAAGATTTTACGCAGACATGGAGGCGGCACCTAGGCTGAAGCCGAGGAACAGGAAAGGTAGCGGACTCCTTGTTTGTATGTTGAAGACAGGCACTGCCTGTCGCCTTGCGACGCTATGGCGCCAGATTTCACAAGTTGCCCAGGGGACCACCTCATATTGCTCATGTCCTCTGTGGCAGATCGTCGGAAGCGGTGCCACTGTCACAAGTGTGTGTGTGTGTGTGTGCGCGCGATGCCCACAACTGGTTGCCAAATGTGACGAGGCGGGTATGAACATGGGGTACTATGAACATGTGCTTTGCCTCAAGCAGCACAAGCAGCAGCACAAGCCACCTTCCCAGCCAGACTGATACTTGCTGCTTCCTCTCAGGAGCGTAGCTCGCTTGGCACACGTATTCCTGAAGGGATGGCATTGCAAGCAATGGTCTTACACTGTCGGAGCTGTCCACTTCCATACCTTCTGAATCCTGGCGCCGCTGTTGGGCTCTAAAGGTGTTGAATTCTATCCCGGCACACCTCTTGCAAACTAATATTCAACCAAAAAGCCCAACCTGCATTGTTGGTTGGGGATGTGCGGGTTGAATATGCTTGTAAAGATTCACTGCAACGCTCAATTCCGTGCAAATGCTGGTATGTGTTCGACTTCTCCAAATCGGGGATCCCGATTGAATGTGAGAGATTGCCCTGAATGTGTCTGGGGAAACCAGGCTGCAAACTCAGGTGCTTTCGTCGGGAACCCAGAGCAAACCACCCCATCTCAAGGCTTTCGGGTACTTAGGAACCAAAAGTTAAAACCACGAGCAACTCCCCATGGAGTGCATGTTTGGGGTGAGCGTTTACCTGAGGGAAACAACACGGAAACCACCAAAAAAAGAACAGACCCCTTTTCACTGAGGTTTTGAGAAGCCACAAAAAAATACACCAGCAGAGACCCCAAACAGTTGAGGACTGACGGGCAAGCACAAACATGCCAACCGCTTGTGGCTTTCTGCGCGTCAACACGGATGAATCAAAATGATGCAGTCGTGAACCCGGCACGCGTTGCGTTACTGCATGTGTGTTGCTGGCGTGCTTCGCGCTTCAGCACCGCGCAGGAACTGAGGTTGGGCAAGCGCGTGCGATAGCGGGCGAGCGCGCGCGCGTGAACGCAAGTGTGGCTGCGCAAGCGCGCGGCCACATGGGCAGTTCAGACACACATATGTCCAATTCAGACACACATGCCTGTGTACATGTGGAACACACATATGTATACGACTGAAACTGTACACGCGGCACGCACAGATGTGCACCCGTGAACACACATATACATTCACCCGCGGCACACGCATACATGTGTTGAGATGAAAAACCAAGTTGTGCTTCTTGTAAAGCACAAAAAAAAAGCACGCACACACACACACATGCGTAAACCTAGAACACACATATGTGTTCGCCTACGGCACGCTAATGTTTTCACGTGGAACACACATGTCTTCACTTAGAACACAATGAAACGCGTGCCCAATTCAGACACACATGTGCGCACACGTGTGTTCACCTGGAACACAAACATGTGCAATTAAAGCACACATGTGTGTACATGTGGGACACATATGTATATCACTGCAACACAAATATGTGTCCCGGAACACCGCGTGTGCGATTAAAGCACACATGCGTGCAACACACATATGTGCACGGGTGAGCAAGAACAAATGCTCACCTAAAGCGCACACACACACGCACACATGTACGCACCTCGAAAACAATCATGCGTTTTCTGGAGCACATACATGTGTACACCTGGGGAGCAAATATGTCGCCAGATGCAATAAAAAATGTTCACCTAGCACATAGTAATGTGTTCGCGTGAAACACACATTTGCCCACCTGGAACACAAACACGAGCCCAACAACAGCCTGCCCACAGCCCAGCCCAGTAACCTGACAGCCCAACTAGCCCAACAGCAACAGCCCAGCATGCGAACGCCCGTGTCCAAGTGGAACACACATGTGCGCACACGTGGAACACACATAGGTGCACACGTGAACACACACATGTGCACATGTGAACACTCACATAAATGCGCACCCGGAACACACACCAGTGTGCTCATCCGATGACAACCGTGTGTTCTCCTGGAACGCAAACACGTGTCCAATTGGAACACACATGTGTGCACACGTGAACACATACGTGTACACGTGGAACACACACGAGTGTTCATCTGAAAACAAACATCTGTTCACCTCTTACCGTGTCTGATAAGAACACACATGTGTGCACACGTGAACACACATATATGTGTGTACACGTGGGAGACACACATGCGCACAGACATGTGCACAAGGGAACACACACCCGTGTACTACACACGTGAACACACACATTTATGCGCACGCAGAAACACAGACACACATGAGTATTCATCTGATAACAAACACGTGTTCTCAAGGAACACAAACACGTGTCTAGTTGGAACACAGAAGTGTGTACACATGAACACACGTCTGTGCACACGTGGGACACACATATGTGTACGCGTGAACACACAAATGCACATGTGCGCCCGGAACACACTCACGTGCGATCATCTGATAACAAAGATGTACTCACCTGAAGCACACATGTGTGCACACGTGAACACACAAGTGTGCACACGTGGAACACAGAAAAGTGCACAAATGAACACACACACACACACACACATGTGCACGCGGAGCAGACCTAAACACACACATGCACACACGTTCATCTGATAACATACGTGTGTTCTCCTGGAACGCTAACACGTGTCCAGTTGGAACGCACATGTGTGCACACTTGAACACACAAATGCGTACACGTGGAACACATCTATGCGCACACGTGAACACGCACACATGTGCATGCAGAGCAGACACGTGTTCATCTGATAACAAACATGTGTTCTCCTGGAACATGTCCAGTTGGAACGCACATGTGTGCACACGTGAACACGGAAATATGTACGCGTGGAACACGCATATGTGTACGCGTGAACACACATATGTGTACACGTGAACACACATATGTGTACAAAGACACACACACACACATGTATGCACGCCCGGAACACGCACACACACGCGTGTTCGTTTGATACAAACATGTGTTCCTGGAACACAAACACGTGTCCAGTTGGAACGCACATGCACACGTGGAACACACATATGTGCACACGCAAACACACACAAGTATTTGCCCACCCGGAACACGCACACACACATAACAAGCATGTGTTCCTGGAACACACACATGCGTACACCTTGAACACATATGTGTGTATGTCTGGAAAGCACATTTCTGTTCACCTGCAACACACAGTTGTGTTCACCTGGAACCCATACATGCGCTCGCTTGGGACAGGCATTTGTGTTCACGCGCAACACTGAAAGGGAGACAAATGAACCGAGAGAGCCGCGCCAGGCGTCCGGGAAATGAAGGGAGACAAAGCGAGACAAATGAACCCTACCGAGCCGTCCAGGCTGGGACACAACGGGAGACAAATGAAGGGAGACAAATGAAAACGTCCACACAGAGAGAGGCGCCAGGGATCCAGGCTGACAACGGGGGACAAATGAAGGGAGACAAATGAAAACGTCCACACAGAGAGAGGCGCCAGGGATCCAGTTTGGAGACAACGGGAGACAAATGAAGGGAGACAAATGAAAACGTCCACACAGAGAGAGGCGCCAGGGATCGGATCCAGGCTGGGAGACAACGGGAGACAAATGAAGGGAGACAACAGAGAGAGGCGCCAGGGACCCAGGCTGGGAGGCAACGGAACGGGAGACAAATGAAGGGAGGCAAATGAAAACGTCCACACAGAGAGAGGCGCCAGGGATCCAGGCTGACAACGGGGGACAGATGAAGGGAGACAAATGAAAACGTCCACACAGAGAGACGCCAGGGAAGACAAATGAAGGGAGACAAATGAAAACGTCCACACACAGAGAGGCGCCAGGGATCCAGGATGGGACACAACGGGAGACAAATGAAGGGAGACAACAGAGAGAGGCGCCAGGGATCCAGTTTGGAGACAACGGGAGACAAATGCAGGGAGACAAATGAAAACGTCCACACAGAGAGAGGCGCCAGGGATCCAGGATGGGAGACAACGGGAGAAATGAAGGGAATGGGAGACAAATGAAGGGAGACAAATTAAAACGTCCACACAGAGAGAGATCCAGGATGGGAGACAACGGGCGACAAATGAAGGGACACAAAGGGAGAAAAATACCCAGAGAGCCGTGCCAGGCATCCAGGCTAATTATGGCTTGGCAATAGGCGAGTCACTTTACATAAACTTAGAACCCCTGACAGTAAAATGCTTGGGGAAATACATTTTCCGCATATTTTTGGGGAACCCCCGCCCTTTTTCGCTTGGTTTCGGACACCGTTCTGTTAGAGAGCAGGCGGAGCCACGGGAGCGGCACCGGCGCCCGGTGGACCGGCCACAGCGCGCCCTGCTGGAAGCGCCGGGGCCTCACGTTGCCTTACCCAACGGAAAACACCGGGGGGGAGGCGGTGTGTGCAGCGGGGCGGGGGGTGGACACCCTTTCGCGCAACGCAAGGTGTTTTTCTTCGTTCCGGCCTTTCGTGGGGTTCGTAAGGCAGATGCTTGAGCATGTAACCAAAAAACAGGTTGATTGAGAGTTTTGGGTTGCCCGATGGATTTGGACCATTGCAGGGCCCATTTGGGTTTCTTGCAGCGGACCCGCGCTTGCAATATAGGTGTGTACTTGTTTGCGGGGTTCTCCCAAAAAGGGCACCGGCGAAAAGACTAGTAGGGCCTTTTGGGGAGTTCGAAAGCTGTTTTTTGGGTATTAAACATCAGTGGTCGTTGACGAATTGGTTTTCATGTTTTCTGAAAACATGAAAATAAAAGGACACCACCATTTACAAGGCAATGTTCAGGTGCCTGCTCGGCCTGGACTGACGATATTTTTCAAGAGGTTTTGATATGGTAGACTGGTAGACCTTCCTTTTGCTGAACGAAATACATTGATGAATGGCCCGGTTTAAGGACCAGGCAGGCAAGCAGATGCAGTGCCTGCTACTTCGCTACTTCAATGACTTCAGGGGGTGTCCTTTTTCTGGGAGGTACTCTTTTGGTTTACCTCGAAAAAAGACACATATCATATCATCATTTGGCAGCACCAAAAACAAGTGGGTTGTGGCTGCTCGAATGTGCTGACTTTTGATGGCGTTCGTGCGCTAAGTTGTGCGAATGATGAATGACTTAGCCCGCCCGAATCCCAATCACCTAAAAGAGCAGATTGTCAAAAGACCTCAGCTACGCTATTGACCCAAACCAGGGGTCCCTCTAGGTCCTTTTCAGCCCGTTACATCATTCTTTGGGCCACTAGATAAAGATTCCTCTTCTTGTGATATTCAAGGAGGGAAATATGGATGTGTCTCAACGCAGGCAATCACGAACCTTTTGGCATCGTTTCGGGTCCAATTAAGCAGCTCTTCACAGGGCACGCTGAAAGAAAATAGAGACCCGCTGGAAAGGACGAGATGAATTGCCGATCCCATGCGCTCAGGCTCCTCAGCGAGCAGCCCCAAGCGCTGCGGGGGATGAGTGGCCCAGTGGGTGCGCTGCCAGTCGCAAGCACCATGTGCCGAAAGGACAGCAAATTGGCAACGTGGTTGTTTACTGTTGTTTTTTGGTTTGCATTTTTCCCCAAAAAATATTCCATGGCCCAGAGCCTGGGCTGCGTTGGCTGAAAATTGCCCATGGCTTTGCAATGCCAACTTCACGGCCTGCGCAGTTCGCATTCCCATCGACGGGCAGCGACAAGCAATCCCGCTGGCACAGCCGGACATGTGTTGACGCCTGCAGAACGCAGTTGTGATGTTGCAGGGTTTTTCGGGCGGGGTTTCCCTTCTGTGTCCCTTCAGAGTGTTGACTGATGCAGGCAAAGAGCCAACCCAAGCCCCACCCTCACAAAGCTCCTCAACAGCCGGCGCCCTGCCTGAAGCAACCTCAAGGTGAACCAGTGCAACTCTGGCCAAAGATGTGGGCAGACTGGGGCTTCGGGAGGACGGAAAGAACTCGTGAAAGCACTAAGCCTGAGGCAAGGAGCCCTGTGCCGCGCCAGGCCCTCCCTTTTGCCAAGTTGTTTCCAACGTGAGTTCTCCAATAAATGGACCGCCTTTTATTTATTTTTATTTTTTTGTTTTTTTGTTTTTTAAAGGAACCCAATCATTGGGACGACGTGAAGTGTTTTTGGTGTGGGCTCTTCGGATGACAGGCCCTGCTGGCAGCGTTGATGGCTGCAGCTGAGGCGCGGGATTTGCATCGTATCCCCAGCGGTTGCTTTGCCCAAAAGTCCCAAAAGCAGACGTTCAATTCGGGGGCTTTATTTCGTTTGTCGTGTGCTGTAATTCTCCAGGAAAAAGCAAACCCATTCTGAGCAACCACTAGCACCAGCACGAGACCAGCGACACTACGCGACCAGTACTGCATCCCTCTCAGACACCCAAAGCCAATCAGCACAACACCTTGCAACCAAAGTACAGTTGGCAGTTGCTGGTATTGTTAGATTCTACAAAGGCCCCCAGCAGTTCCTAAGCCAACCCTAAACAAAGTTGCAACCAACCTGCAACCATGCCACCCGAACCACCTTAATCCCCCAAGCCAAGTCTGAGCAACAGTTGCAGCCTAACTATGGCCCCTCATCATTTCGCAGAGTTGCGCGTCTTAAAAAGGACTGCTGTGACCGGAACCTGTCACCATTGCGAGCAAAGTTCGGATGGCACTGTAAGAGCCTTGGAGGGATTTGGCCTAGCAGGAAGCAAATGGGCCTGAGGGAAGTCTGAGGTCAGCTTGAGATTGAAACCAAAGTGCTCGGCCCAGGCAGACAAGTCAAATCCTGCCAGAAGACTCTCGGCAGCACTGAGCGCCACACCTCGGCTTGTGTTTGTGTGCTCTATACATATTGGAAACACGGGATTTGGGAACTGTCCACATGGTGTGCGCGATGCAAAGCCAGCTTCATTAGGCCAATAAAGAAGTCAAGGGCTGCAAACTAAGAAAGATCGGCAGGCGTCCACCTCAAGTTGTTGTTACCTTTTTTTCGGGCAAAACACAAAGGTCTTGAGCAATCAAAGGCACCAGCCATACTTGACACCCGGCAACGTGCTCATGCCAAGGATCAGATGTAGCTGCCCTACCTACGTCACGGCCTCAGGGCCTCAGGGCTGTGCCCAAAGGGGGCGTGTCCCATGGCTTAGAATGGTTCCCCACAAAAGTCGCGACACCGACAGAAGCCATTTTGAACAAAAGGGCGAATCTGCAAGTTGCATGTACGAAGCTTCTTTGAAGCAGCTGGAGTTTGGGAAGCTCTGCGCCAGCCAGAGGGTTTTGCAATCAATCCGCTTTGGTTGCAGACTTTTAGGCCGGAGCTTTATGGATAGGGGTGCGGATACCAGTCTGTCCAATGACTTGGAGGCCTATTTGCCTCGTATGTCCATTACGTTCTTGAGGTCAAGAGTATGACAAGTTCGTTTTTGGACCTCGGTGCCGCGATTTCCTCAAACGGTCTTGGCTTACCGTATCCCCGAACTTGAAAATGTTTATGTGTTTGTCTCAAAATTCGGGAGTTTCCATGGCGACCAAGTCACCTCCAACCACCCGCTGGCCAGTTCTTTCCAGCGGTTCCCATTGCCTCACCACAAAGTACCTGATCAAGTGAGGCTTAGCTAATAAGAATGCCCGACAGTCTATAACCAAGAATTTTTGACCATTGACTGCCAAGGAGGAAATCATCCAAGAAGCATTCTATCTCTCATCCCTTCCCACATTCATCTATCCCTTACACCGCTGTCTCTCGGTTTCACCCATCACCAGCTAACCACATCCTTCCACACCGTTCCGGCCAGGTGGTTGAGACCGAATGCACTTTGGAACTATTTTCACCCAAAAGGTTTGGTCAGTGTTTCCCGGGCATTTGGGGGGCGGACCATGAATTCTATTTATGGCAATGGGTTTCTGCAGCGAACTGGCTGGAAGCGTCCACTGACGGTGGTACACTTTTCAAGGCGCGCACACGTGCCAGCTGGTCGCAAGCCATTCGCGGCTCTGAAGGCACTCAAGGGGCCCCTGACGATTGGGCCCAAATGTAAAGGTCAGGCATCAATTGAATGGTGGGCAAGTTGCAGCCATGGCTGCACAAACCCAGGCTCAGAAGGAGAGGTGTTGCGAAGCCGCTGATTTGCAGAAAGGCCAACCTTGGCGTTCTTCTTCGCACTCCTGAAGAGGGGGTCGTAGGTGATGGCCGCAAAGGAACTGGAGCAGCCCCGCGTGGCACACAAGTTTCTTCGTGAGAGCATCTCCCAAGCCATCGGAGGCAGTCCACCAAAGCTCTGCCCACAGTTCGAGGCTTTCCCGATGGAAGGCTTGCGAAGCGGCCCTCATGTTGAGTCCTAAGGTCGGGGACTCGTGCGTCAAGGAGCCTCTGAGTCAGGCATCATCTCAATGGTGGGCAAGTTGCAGCTTCTTCTTGCGGGAATCTCACTCTGATTGCAAAGGCCAGGCCATCAACGTGGTGTGTTGTCTCTGATCTGGCTATATTTCTCGCAAAGTGAATTTGTTATCAAAACTTACCCCCTGAAATAATTGGTTTCCTTGTGGCCTCCCTTGAAGTTCGACCACACATCGGTTCCTAAAACGCGCGCACTGAGCAATTCCCAAGTGCAATTTCCGGGCGCTTGCGTCTTGTCAAAAACCCAAGGCGCAAGTTGGCAAACTTGGACCACCTGGGCGAGCAGACGAAGTGCGCACCGGTCGAGTCGACTCGCAGATGCTGAACCTGTGCCTCATGCGAACAAGCAGAGCTCTATGTTCAGCAAATCGTGAGCTATGTGGGAGCCATTGCGATACAAATGTATGCATAATATGCACACACACATACACACAATACAATACAAGAGGTACACGGAGCATTTGGCCTCAAACGTACGATGCTGTGAAAACTCCAAGAGTGTTCGTTTCCGTTTGTCTCTTCTTCTCACAAACAAGATTCAATGTCAGGCCGCCCGGGACAGGCCCACTTCTCAGTTGTTCCTTCCCCATGTAATTTGTTGGACAGGGTTCATGTTCACAGTGTAGCACAGTGTATGGGTGATTGCTGCATTAGTGCAGCCAGAGACGCTCGCCGAAAGCCCATGCACAACCCTGCAGAAGAGCGGGGCGCAAGCATTGGACTAGAGTCTGGATTAGCTCAGTTCAGAGATCGTGCAATTCTTGAGTGTAAGTCTCGCCTGCAAGCACGGTAGAAGAAACTTGAGTGTTCAGAAGAAATTGCTGGACAAACGGCATCCTTTGAGATAGTGTTAGTGAGCAGGGTGTTTGCACAAAACAAAGTCCAAGCTGCATACAACCCGAATTCCAGTTCCAGCCTCTCAACTGCCCACGTCGCAGGTGTTTGATTTGCCTGGAGGAGTTTGCTGACGGCGATGAGCTGAAAACGCCCCTGGGCCAACCTAAGTCTGGTTTTCCAAAAGATTGATCTCCATCCAACTTTGTGTCACATGCTCCATGGTTTTGATTGGGTAAACAAAAGGTCATGTTTAGCCAGGGGAGGCCCTGAAGAATCCAAGTTAAAAGTGTAGCACCCGTTCTTTCAAGCGTTTAAACAGGGCCAGACAAATTTAGGCAGTACCATTCTTGCTCTGAATTCAACCATCATCTTTTCTGGGCTGCACAAGCAATGCATTTCTTGAGATGGTTGTTTCCGTCGAATGGGCGATGCTCAAATGGGAACTCGTTGCGGAACCAGTACGAGCATTCTTTTTAGTTTGCTCTTTTGTTGATTTCGCAACATGGTAAGCCGAATGCATCCAGCGGTCATGAGGCTTCCCTGCTTGCACTTCTACCATCAGAAGTCAGGAGCTGAGAGCTGCAGAAACGCGAAAACAGCGTCAAACTCAGTAAAAAGTCGTTTGATTTCTGTTACGCATTGCGGTTTCGAGAGCATCAAACGAGAGTTCACAAGTCAAGACCTCACTGCTCTATGCCCTCTTTGCCAGCGAGGTGTGTAGAGCAGTGGCTTGACACGGACAACTCCTGCCCGGTTTGTTTGGCGCCTAGTACCGCAATTCAAGTTGCCAGCAAGTGTGGCGGCCACAGCTGACGGATTCGCACGGCATTTCTTGAAAGAAGCGATGAGCGCCAAATGATTTTTTCGCGCTCAAAGGGAAACAATTGATTCACACCATGGGTGCTACAGCGCATGTTGTGCGTCTGAATTCTGAACGGGCATCCTTTGCAGCTTACCTCATTGGCAAACTGTGTGGTTCCCCTTATATAAAATATCATAGTTGCTGGTAGGCCATTTTTGGGCAAAATCAAAAAAGGTTCTATTGTGCCGCACCTGAAAGGCATTGATGTTTTGGAGGGGAAGTGACACTGAGAAGCTCGGAACTGAGGCAAGACACCAATCGGGCAAGAGGCTCGAACTGGGGAAGTTCCCGAAAGTTAAATTCGATCAACGAGAATCCAAAATGTCAAACAAATCAAGAAATATTCATATCAAGAAATTGAAATAGTAGATGTATTATCGTAAGAGAAAATTCAAAGAAAATTTGGAAACCCTCCTTTGGGTTTCATGATTGGAGGGAGGGCCCCTCTCTTTCAAAAACGTGAAAGGGGAACTTCCCTGCTTGCTTCCCCTTTCGTTCATTCCCAACGTTTGTTGAAACAAACTCGACCCCGGCCCTGGCCCCTCACACAAAAACAAAAAAGAGGTGGTTTTAGCAAATGTTCTATAGCGAAACTTCCCCTGTCTTTCCAGGAATCTTTCTTAACAAACAAAACATGACACAGACACCGGCATAACAAAGATGAAAGAAATTCATTGGTCATTAATCTCTACAATTTACTCTAATTTGGAGCCCGGCAATTTGTGCTAAGGACTGTAGTATTCTAAAAGCGGACACTCTAGAAAAAATCGGTTCCTCTCCTTGGGGCTGATGCATTGAGACCAAAAAAGCCCCCGACCCCAAACAATCACAAGTGGTTCTTTGTTTAGGCTTGCTGGTCACACGTATCCTTTGAAGGAGTTTGCATGGTGCGGTAGTTAATTGATATTTGTTTTTTTTAATAGCCGAGATTATTGGTATAGATATATAGTTTTTGTGTATTTTGTTTTTTTTGTCTGATATTAGGGTAAAATTATTAAGATATTGAACATATATATATATATATATGGTAATGTTTATATATATTTATATTTATATTTTTTGGTTGAATTATATTGATATTATGAATATTGGGATATTAAATATGTTTTTGTAATTTGGTTTTGAATATGATGTAGTTTATGAATTTGATGATATAATAATTGAAAATAAATATTAAATTTGAAATATAATTAATTAAAATTTATTTAGGAATATATTATAAAATATTATAAATATTGAATAAATATACAAACAAGGATAATGCTTAGAGCCGAATTATGAATTAGATTAATAATGGTTATGGGTTTTTTTTTTTAATATATTTGGGTATGGCTTTGGTTTTTTGTTTTTTGTTGGCTTGGTTATTTTATTGGGTTGTTGGTTGTTGTTGGTTTGGTAGTTGTGTTTTTTTTTTTTGTTTAAGGTTTAGGGCTTGGCTTTTTGGGTTGATGGGCGATTAGGCTGCTTTGGTTGGGTTGTTTGCTTTTGCTGGGCATGGACATGTATGGGTTTCTTTTGTTCGATTGTTGGGCTGATAGGTTGGGCTTTGTGGGATGGTAGGGCGTATTGTTTGTGTGTTTAGGGTTTGATTTTTGAATTGATGGGGGTTGGTTAGCACTTTGGGTTGTGTTGGGTTGTTGGGTTGGCTTTGGTTATTGGATTGTTAATCTTAGGTTGTAGGTTGCTGGGCTGTTTGTTTATGGCTTCGACATTGGGAGTGCGGCATAGGGCAGCTTCGCCTAATCGCAAAGCGCGCCCGCACGAAAAACAATTCGTAATCTGAGCTCGCTGCCAAAAACTTGCGTAAGAGCTGCCGGGATATGACAACCTGATAAGCATACCTGCTGCCAAGGCTCGACAAAAGCGGGCCTCGTTCTCAATCTGAGCCGATGTTGTTTGTTTGCGATTGCTTCTTCTTGCGCAGGGCATTGGGCAGCGGCACGCGCGGAAACCTTGCGCTTGCAGGCGAGCAACTGCCACTCGTGAGTTGTTCTGATAAATGTTTATTGAGCATGGAAGAGCCACAAAGATTCTGACCTCGAAGCGCGCGACTTTCTTCTCCTGAGAAAGGCAAGACATTCCCGAAACTAGAAACAACTTCAAAAACATTATCGAAATACATTCCCGCCACGATCCTTGACGAACACCACAACACATTAAGACAGCCTCCCAAACACACCTGAATACACAGACAGTCTGCCAAACACATCACCCAACGAATCCAAAGAATTCTGCAACACATCGAAATAGAAACAACCCCAAAGACATTGCATCCCCAAA
This sequence comes from Effrenium voratum, assembly GCA_963377175.1. Taxonomy (NCBI): domain Eukaryota; class Dinophyceae; order Suessiales; family Symbiodiniaceae; genus Effrenium; species Effrenium voratum. Next base: position 1,651,502 of record CAUJNA010003350.1, read on the forward strand.
GCACATCGCGTAAGAAAGCCACAAAACAGGTAAAACACCCTCATGCGCCGGTGCGCTCTTTTGTCCCTTTTGGTTGCAGTGCCGCGTGCTTGTTTTTGTGCTTTTTTGCTTGCGGGAGCATCGTGAAACACTGCGGTTGACGGAATTTGCAAAATTTCGGTTTTCTGCGATTTCAATTCGATTTTGACCGATCGGTTCCTTTTTGGAAAAATATTGGGCAAAGGATTTGAAAGCTTTTTTTTTTTCCTTAAAGCGTCGCCTTGAATCCTCGCCTGCTATTGGGCAAAGGATTAGCAAGCTTGTGCTTGTTCGTTTTGGTTTAGGGTCGGCGCCTTTTTGGAAGAATATTGGGCGAAGGATTGGAAGGCTTGTTATTTTCGCAGAGCGCTGTCTTCTCACGAGTTATTGGGGGAAGAAAGCGCTACGCTGGGCGAGATCAAAAAGCTTGCGTTTTCTTTGCGCAGCGTCGCTTTTCGCGCGGCGCGCGGCCCGCGACGATGTTCTGGCACCAAAACGTCAAAATTTGAGCAACTTGCCAAGCCCCACACCGACTCGGACCGGACGGCGCCGTGATTGAAATTCTTGATTGGGCGAAGGGTTGGAAGGCTCGTGTCTTTCTCGCAGAGTGGTATCTTCGATCCTCACGAGGTATTAGGCGAAGAAATCGGACTTTTGTGTTTTTTACTCGGCTTGGCTGGGCGAGATCCAAAAGCTTGCGTTTCGTGAGCGCGCCGCGTTTTCTTTGCGCCGCGTCGCTTTTTGCGCGGCGCGCGGCCCGGCGCCAAAGCGTAAAAAATTGAGTTTCGCAATTCGATTCGGGCTTCCCGAAACAATTTTCCGGGCGACGGCCGAAGCTTCCGCGACAGCCATGGCAAACCCGCGCCGTCGTTCGCGCGCGCTCCGTTATTTTGGCGCTGGGGGCTGGCCCTCCGGGCTTCCCGAAACAATTTTCCGGGCGACGGCCAAAGCCTCCCTCGCGCTCGCTTCCGTCGTTTTAGCGCTGGGGAGTGGCCGGACGGGCTTCCCGAAACAAGTTTCCGAGCGACGCAAAGCGGAAGAGCCGTTTTATCAATCAGAAGCGGATAGATGGCCAGATCTTTAGATTCGGGCTGCGGATGGCCGATTTTATATTGTCCCATATAAGGAGTTTATTAGCGGCTAAGCCGAGCCATTTTTATCAAGGGTTGGCAGAATAGCAACTTGAGCAAGGCCGGCCAGCCGGAGTGGCCGTTTTATCAAAGCCGATGGTATTTTTTCAAGGCCGACCAGCCTATGGCCGTTTTATTAACAATGGCAAAGCTTGTGTTACCTCCGAGTTGACAAGTTGTGGAAGGGGCTTCGGACAGGCCAAAATGGAACGGTTTTCAAGGGGCCGCCTTCTGACTGCAAACCCCCTGAGGAGCGACCCTTATCACCGACCATGCTTTTGAAGGGCCAGCAAAGCCTGTGTTGCCTGCGAGTTGACGCGTTAGGGCTTCGGAAAGGCCAAAATGGAACGGTTTTCAAGGGGCCGTTTTCTGACTGCAAACCCCCTTAGGAGTGACCCTTATCACCAACCATTCTTTTGAGGGGCCAGCAAAGCCTGCGTTACCTCCAAGTTGGCAAGCTGACAAAGGGCCCCGGGAAGGCAAAAATGGAGCAATTTTCAAGGGGTCGTTTTCTGACCTTAGGAGTGGCCCTTATCACCGACCATTCTTTTGAGGGGCCAGCAAAGCCTGCGTTACCTCCAAGTTGGCAAGCTGAGAAAGGGCCCCGGGAAGGCACAAATGGAGCAATTCTCAAGGGGCCGTTTTCTGACTGCGAACCCCCTTAGGAGTGACCCTTATCACCGACCATTCTTTCGAGGGGCCAGCAAAGCCTGTGTTACCTCCAAGTTGGCGAGTTGAGAAAGAGGTTCGGGGAAGCCGAAAATGGAACGGTTTTCAAGGGGCCGCCGCTCCCCCGCCCAGATCTTGTAGGTTCCTGAGGGGTCTGAGGAACCTGACGGGCGTCATGAGGAACCTGAGGGGCATGGCCTTGAAGGAACCCAAGGCGCTTGAAGGGGACTGAAAGATCCCGGGGGGTTCCGAGCGGTCTGGGCGGCCGCGCCTCGCCGCGCAGCCCCTTTCCGGCGCGCGGTTAGGGGGGGAGGCGGGCTAGGAGGTGCGAGGTTAGCCGGCCGCGGCGGTTTCGGGCGCGAGCTTTTCTACGCGCGGAGGCTATATGCGCCGCTTACACAAAGGGCGTGTTCCGCCAGGCCCCTTGTGCGGGCGCCGCATCGCCTCCGCCGAAAAGCCCATGCCTGAAACTCGCGGGGGGAGGCGGGCTAGAAGGTCTTAGGTTAGCCGGCCGCGGCGCGTTGCCTTATCACCGACCATTCTTTTGAGGGGCCAGCAAAGTTTGGGAAGTGTTTTTTTGCCGAAAATCTTGGGGAGGGAGGGGGGCCTTGATGTTTGGACAATCCGGTGGCTCAGAGAGTTGTTTTTGCTATGTCAGCTGGTAGTGAAACTTGGCGCACGTGCTGCCATGGACATTTACGGGGTTGACGCTGACGAGCTCGCGCATTGCGTGGCGCTGCATGTCATTGAAATGAAGATTGACGAGATTATTGTCAGGAAATGCAGCCGGGTCCTGCGGTTGATCATGGAAAGAACTGGGCGAAGAGCCGCGATGTTTCCTTTCGCAGTCGTTCTTGCTGGTATGGAGCGCGCGCTGATTTCGCCATTGCCTTCTGATGATATGGCCAGGGAGCCTCTTGTGCGGGATTTGTGCTCTCCAGGCTCTCCAGGACCAACGCAACTTCCACGCGTCACTGCTGAAGAGCGGGCCTTTGTGGAAGAGTCGACCCAGGTTCTGCACTTCTTGAACGAACTGGCCGACATTAACGAACCTTTTACACCATTAAAGATGCTGTTGGACAATGCTTATTTGACTTTGCGTAAGCTTGTCTGTTTACCCTTGAACTCTGACTGAACTTGCATCTAGAAAAGGCTGCGGAAACACAGCCTTTCCCCTGAGAGCCCGGCTCAGCTTAGGTTTTTGCTTTGCCTGAGAAGTTTGGCAACTCCTGAGTTTTACAAAGCACAAGGAAAAGCGTGTCTGTTTTGCTGCCAGCGTTGCGTGCGGCTCAGTGAGTTTTCGCCCGCCGCCCGCCCATTCGGTTCAACTGGCTCAGCTTCGGTTCGGCTTCAACTCGTTGAAATGTCCAGCTTTGCAACCAAAGCTGGCGAAGCCATGGCATCCAGGTACTTGGAGGAGGGCTCAGCTGGCATTGTGCGGGGGGATTGCCTATACAAGTTGGCGGAAGACATCCAACGAATCACTTGCGGGCAACCAGACAAGATCCCTTTCTCGATGCTCATCAAGGTCTGCGAGACTCTGGGCCCTCTGTACAAAGACAACCGGATGAACTCCAAGATCATCAGCAAGTGCTGCGCCACATGCACTGTGCTTGAACACTTTTTTTGTCACAAGACACCGGTGACTGATGTGCGCTACAAGGACGTCTTGTGGATGTTTGATGAGTACGAGATGCTGCGGCCGATGAAGGGGAAGCTGAACAAGGTTAAGCTTGACGAGCTGCGCACTCTCCATGACCAAATGTTGCAGGTGAGCGAGGCCCTGGATGTGTGGGGCGGTCTTGCCGCTGGCCACGACGCAGAGTGTGTGTTTCTGGCCATACTCTGGCCAGTCCATGTCCTGATACAGGACTTGCAGCCGGTGCTTCGAGAGTTCATATACGAACACACTGCGGCAACACAGTGAGTGTTTGGGCTGAGCTTGAGGGGCTGCTGCAGCCTGAGAAACGATGTGTTTGCTGCCGCATGCTTGTTTGCAGGCAAGAAAAATAGCACCTGGGGCAATATTTGTCAATTTGAGATGCTTTTTGTGCAATTTACTTTGAGCGCTCTGGTCCAAACTAGCCTTTTTTTAGGGGAGCCATGATGGAACAGTCAGACTGGTGTATGCACAACAGCGTGCCTGACGACACGCCGCCGGCATCCCCAGCGTCGATGCCGCTTCCGCTTTGGGGGAGCACTTATTTCCTCACCCCCGCGGCGGCCGAAGCTTTATGGCCTTTCCTTACCCTCGGCGAGCGAGCATCGCTACAAGCTGCCGAGTGGTGGGTGCATGCAGACTTGCGGTGGTATATACGTGGCATGGCCGCATTGCCCGATTTGCTTTGCGACTCCTCCAGCAGTGCATCTGAACAGGAGGCCCTTCGCACCCGCCGCCCCAGGCGCGCCGGGTGACGCATGCCTGGCTCACTCGCCTCGCACCCGTGCTGGTAAACGAAGATAGTCAGAATGCCCTTGGTCCCATGTTTATACTGCCGGAGTTCCACGCAGCGCTGCTGCCGCGAAAACCAACTGCGTGCCCGCAGTTGGTTCTTGTTAATGGCGCAAGGTCGGAACATACGCAAGGCTAATGGTGGTAGAGCTGCAGTCTTCGATTCGTGCCTGTGTTTGCTCGGGCGCGCCTGTGAACAGTTTGAAACATGTGTCAGGGATGCTGTGTTCATGTCGTGATGGTTGAATTGCCCGCCGCAGCTGTTAAGGAACATCTGTGGAACATCTGCGGAAACGCAGCTGTCAGTCAGACAATGCCGTGGAATTCTGACTGGCAGGCCGTGTGCGATGTCTGCGGATGGAAATGCAAGACCCCGTTGTTCAAGAAGAAGGCCTTCAAAGACAGCGGTGTGATGGTTTGCGGTTGGAACTTTGAGGTGATTTGCTGCGTGTGCCTGCTGGAGGGAAAGGCTGAGGCTGGCCTGCAGCACAGCTGGCGCTACACCAGGGATGAGGCCTTCAAAGTTCGGTCCGAAAATTGCGAACCGCCGATGTGTACTAACTGGGTGGGCGCCGTGTATGATCGCTTGCCGCCATCATCGCAGGCATCCTCGGCGTGGACCAGCACCTCCCCGCCGCCGCCGTGGCTGAGTCCGCCGCCGCTCCCGCCCGAGGAAGTGCTTAAGGATATCTTGGACGAGCTGACAGGGGTGCAAGGCCGTGTCAACAAGATAGAGATGATGATTATTGGGCTGCTGAATCAGAAGAATGAGTCCAAGGAGACAATCAAGCATTGCTAGACACAGACAGCCCAAGGAGACAGTCTTCGAGCATCGCTAGACGCAAACTGCGGCCACGCAGTCTTGCCAGTGTTTCACTTGAATTGCTGCTGCAACAGTCTCTTCGCACATTTTGCAGCCAGAAAAAAAACGCAGCGCAATGCTTTGTCAATCCATGAGCAAGGGCCCGCCCTGGGTTGGCTGTGCAGCTCTTCGAGTAGGGTATGCAGGCATCTGGTAACACTGCACGACTTTGTTTTTTCGGTTGTGTTGTCGTTGGCGACAGCAGGAATTGCCCTTCGCCTCTTCAACATAAAGCTTCCGCAACTCCATGCGCACCACATTGTTGACAAAACTGCATCTAGAACCAGCTCTGCACCCGCAGTTGAACAGTTGCTGTCGAATGATCTATTTGTTGGAGCTCCTTGCCTTGGTTGTTCAAACTTACTTACTCAGGCTGCTAGTGGAAAAAAACAGCTCTCAAATGTTGTTGCCGTTCAGTGATCATGAAACACAACTGCATCTCACACTGCTTGCGCGCCAGCCTTGGCTTCAAGCAAGGGCAAGGCAGATTGAAGACTGCTTTGGCAACACAGCAGGACATGCCGCGACATTCCGACAAGTATGGCAGTGTGGCGCTATACTTGTTCATGAATGTCAATTTCGACTGGCATGTCTTGGCGCACCGAAGGTGCAGCGGGTTTCTTGCTACACCTGCTGGAAGCATAGTTCCAGCAGATCTTGTCTACAGGCATGGTGGAAAGTGGCAGGAAGATGCGGCCAAGAATGCCGCCTTAAGGGAACTGGTAGAAGAGGCTGGGTTGCAGCTGGACTCCAGCGTCGCGGGCCACTTCTTCACGCTGGCAAAAGACACGACGCTGATAAACCAGAAATTTCAGGACAGGTTTGGGAAAGTGCATGGGGTTGGGGCGTGTGAAAAGCTGCATGTTCCTGTACGTTTGTTCTAACTATTGCAAACACTGTTCAAGCAATGCCCCTGCAGGAAGGCAAGCGGAAGAACGTAAACCACATCAATTTCGGCTTTGTCTTGCCGTCTTTCTGCCACGATACACTAGAGGTCCATGGCCCTCAACGCATTGGCAAACCTGCCACACGGGATGGCCAATGTGGATGGGGTCTCAACAAAGCCGCTCGACCAGAATTCCGGGCACAAGTGGGTGAAGGTCAACACGATGCTGAGTCATCGCGACCTCTATGACCTTTGCAGGACTCCGCTTGCAGACTTCCTGGACAGAGTGAACCAAGCCGCTGTGGCAACACAGCGGCCATCACACAGGGCACTGGAAAGCATTGAACGACTGCCGCTGAAGTCGGTCCTCATCGCGAGCGAGATGCTGGCGAATCTCCTGAAGCTGTCGCATGTGGCTGGCACAAAGTCATTGGAGTTGGCCACGGGAGATTGACCAAGCGTCCAAAGTGGGAAAAACATGGGAGGCGCCAGAGCAACCACCCCCTTGCAAAGGACCCAGCATTGGTGGAGATGATGGTGCGGCACTGGGCGCACGTCCACAGTCTGCGACTCTCTGGGCCAATGCCGCCATTTCCCCCAGGAGACCTCGAAAAGCTCTGGCCACATCGAGTTCGATTACTTGCAGTCGGACAGACTGCACTCTGCGCAGTGGCAGCGTCGTCTTCAAGACATCTGCGGAAATGCAGATGGCATCCACTTGCACTCGGTGGTTCACGGCACGTACTGGGAATGTGCCCCGGCAATCCTGAGACAGGGAAAGCTGACTGCGTCAGATAACGACGCCGGGCTGGGGGCACGCGAGTATCACGGCCGAGGAGGCCGTGGAGTCGGAGTGCGCCTTGCCAAGAAATTTGTGTTTGGTAATGATTCCTGAATGTTTAGTCCTTGGTTGTTGTAGTCTTGCCTGTTCGTGCCTTGCCGACCTTGTGCGCCAAGGTACACAGCAGAAGACTGGGAGCACGTCTTCGACCACTACGCGTGGAAGACAAATGTCTTCGGCAACAATGTCTACTACGCTTTGGGCTTCCAGCTTCTGGGCCACACCCCCAGGACGATTTTTAACATGCATCGTGGCACTGAGCTGGTGTGGAATGCGGAGGACCTCGTGATAGTGAAGGTGATCGTGAGGTATAACATGCGGGTCCAGCAGGGCGAGGCGTGCTCGCGGAATTTCCAGCCGCAATGCCGCCTGCTGCCGAAAGAGTTGCAGGGGCGCCACGTGGAGGTGCCCGTATACGAAAAGATTGCAGCAAGCAGGTGGCACGACTGTGCCCACACCCCTCACTGGGAAGAAGACTACGTCCCACGCAAGGAGTGGTTCCTTCACATGGACTATGACAAGGTGAAGAATCTCACACCCTTGAGCTGCTGCTTCCCCTGGGCTCCTCAGCCCACCAACGTGAAGGCAAGAGCTGCTGCGTTCGTCGCTTGCCGGTCACGCAGCCCGCGAGGCGGGTCAAGCAGCCTTGCGCCGACGCCAACTGTGGTGCCGAGCATGGAGCAGGAAACTCCAACTCTGCAGCCGGAGGAGCCCACTGTCCTCAGCTGCCGGAGGAGGAGTGCCAGCAGGAGCCGGCAAGCCCAACTCCGTTTTTGCCCATGCCAAAATCAGCTGCGGCGACGCAGCTTGACACTGACATGGACAAGGAGCAGGAAGAAATTCCGGCCTGGTTGAACTGTTCGCCAACGTCGCCGGCTGACGACATGCAGGAGGATGATGATGACGACGGGCTGCAGCAACAACTCCAGCGTGCGGAGCACCTGACAATGACCCTTGCGCGTGTTAATGTTCGTGATTCTGACTCTGAGCTGAGCGGAATCTCAGATGAGGATGATGAGGCTGAGGAGGAGCCGGATGACAAAATGTCACAGAAGGACGAGGACCAAGATGAGCACCCGGACCAAGATGAGTGGCGGTGGATGCCGCTTGAGTCAGGCGTGGCAAGGAGCACAATTGCTGCAATTGGAGAGGCAGTGGCAGGACGCCGGGTTCCCAAAGCTCGGCACTCAGGCAGGCGATTGGTTCCACGCACAGATTACAGCAGCGGAGACGGCCTTGTCACTGCGACAGGCATCTATGACAACATGCTGACCCGCATGGTGGAATTGCGGCGGGGCTATCCAGGACTCGACAGCAGAAGACGCGGTCGCGCATGAGAACGCGATTCAAGAGATCCCGAGTGATTGGGCTGCCCTTCAGAACTCGGGGAAGCCAGAAAGCGACAAAGAGACTCGCGCCGGTGCACAGGATGCATTCCAGCGGCACCTACACCTACACACAATGGGTCGCTGCTGGATATATTGCCGGGCAGTTCCGCCGGCTGCCACGGGCGCCAAAATTCCTCACGGGCCAACGCTGGACAATTACCGGGGACAATGGCTGAAAGTACCTCCAACGACGGCATTGAGTGGTGGACTGATGATCCCTGCGCAAAGCAGGAGCTCGCTGACGTACAGGACTGGTTCCTGGGCCTCGAAAAGGTCAAAAACTGAACTGCGTCGCCGCAGTCAGGTTTTTAGAATCATTGCTTGCGAAGCCTGACGGCTTCGGAAGCGGTCGCACTTCAAGCACACAGTCCCGCAGAGGTAAAAAGGGCTCGTCCGTTTTGCCTGAGTGTTTCTGTCGTGGCACAGTTCATGTTGCGGCATCGTTAATCGTTGATCACGCCTGTCGAAACATGCTCAAGTTGTAGCTGCTGCACCGACTGCGGCAACGCAGTTCGGATGGCGCCATGCCTTCTTCCAAATGCGTGATTAAGTGGGGAAGACTGTTCAAGTGGGCAAAACTGACTAAGTCGAATGTGCAGTGCTGGTACTGCAAGTGCTTCAGCCGCTCAGTGCCAGGCACCCCGTCAATGGACACCTTTCTGGGTGTTGTGGAGCGCCGCTTGAAAGGAGAATCGCTTCGAAAATCTCCTCTTGGCGCTACAAGGAAAAGAACATTTCATGGTGCTTGAATGAGGCTATGTTGGACATGGAGCGGAAGAAACTTGGGAAGTGCCAGGTAGCTCGATTTCGCAAGATGCGCAAGGGCCGATGCTTTCTGTCAGATTTGCCTGTGTGTCAAACCGCGCTGCGAAACCGCAGCGCGGTCAACTTGAACTGCATCAAGGCCTCTTGGGGCTCTTCCACGGCCAAATTTGCGGCGCCCGAAGGATTGCCAGGACAACGACGCCCTTGCGAGGTCCACCCCCTCACTTGAAGCTTGCCCTCCTTGAAGTTTTGCCGACGCTCTTGTGAGTCTGCGAGCGCTGCAGAGTCTTGGCCCTCAGTCGCGCGATAGCTGAACTGCGATGGGGGCCGCGATGTCGAGAGAGCCCGCCGCGCGCTACTACTGGCAGGACGGCGAGGGCGCTGGGAGTGGTGCGGGCAGCTGTGGATCTGGGCGTCGATGCCGTGCCAGTGCTGCGGCCTCGAGGCGCGCTGGCCCGCCCCCAGCCGCGCTTCCTTTTCCAGTCATGTCTCCGGCCCCGTTGTTTTGCCATTGCCGAGGTCGTCCCCCGGCGACGGGCTAAAGGAAACCGACCCCGATTTCTGAGAAGCCGTCACGCTCTGCGCTCGCAGGTCGAGGAAGGCTGGTGGCTCACACGCTTCGACGGCAGCCTGTCCGAGGTGTGCTGGAGCGGCCCGACGCTTCCTGGACGGAGTGGGAGGAGGAGGGGCGGAGGGCTCGCGCGGAGTGGCGTGCTTGGCACTGGCAGCAAATCTCTGCCGTGTCGAGAAGCACGCCGGTAGAAGTCGCAAAGCTCGTGCGTTTGGCCGGCTTTGGCTGACGTAAAAAAGGAGCGTCGGTTGAGAGGAGGGAAGGCGAGAGAGAGAGAGAGAGAGAGAGAGAGAGAGAGAGAGAGAGAGAGAGAGAGAGAGAGAGCGAGAAAGAGAAAGAAAAAGAGAAAGAGAAATAGACGGAGGCGTTTGTCTTTGGTTGCGGGGGGCAAGCGGGGCCGCGGTGCTCTTTGCCTTTGCACCGCTGCTCAATTGGAGACGTTGTCTGGGCCGCGTTCTGCAAGGCGGGGCGGCTGCGTCGACAAGCGCTTGAGGGCGCCGTGTTTGCGGCTCGCGGAGCGCCTGTTCGTTCGCAGGTCCCGGCGCCGAGGGCGGACACGGGGCGTCTGGACGCGTGGGCGGCGCCTGTCATCAACGGCCTGACTGAGCTGCTGCCCGAGGAGCATGAGTTGTGGTCGGTAGTAACTGCGCCCCGCGCGCGCATCACGGGCAAACAAAGCCCGCGCGAAGCCATGTTCCGACGCGCCATGCGGCGCGTGCGGCGAAAATGCAGGAAGGCGCGTTTTCGAGAAGGGCAACAACAACATCCGGGGGGGCTGTTTGAGGGGAAGGCCTTGAGAAAGAATAAATGTTGAAGGGGCGGATTCCGGGGCCGTTTCGAAACATTTTCAGGCAGCTGGGCGGCGCATTTTCTTGAAGGGCAACAACGACATCTGGAAGGGCTGTTTGCGGGGAAGGCCTTGAGAAAGAAGGATGCTGACGGGGCGGTTTCCGAGGCCGTTTCGAAACATGTTAGGGCAGCTGGGCGGTGCATTTTCTTGAACGGAAGGGCTGTTTGAGGGGAAGGCCTTGAGAAAGAAGGATGTTGAAGGGGCGGTTTCCGAGGCCGTCCTCAACACATCTGGGCGGTGCATTTTCTTGAAGGGCAACGACAACACCCAGAAGGGCTGTTTGAGGGGAAGGCCTTGAGAAAGAGGGATGTCGAAGGGGCGGTTTCAACGACGACATCCGGAAGGGCTGTGTGAGGGGGTCGAAGTCCGCGGAGATATTTAATGGGGTGCCGTGGAAAAAAAAGGAAGCGCTTCGGCCGAAACAAGATCCCATCCACTCAAACTCTTCGCGTGCGAGAGGGCGCTGCAGTTATCGCGCCGCGCGCCGCGGGGGCTCAAGCCGTGAGTTCGAGCTGCGCGCAAGTGCCAGGCGCCGCGTCGCGCGAAGCCCATGCCGTCAGCGGGCAAGGCCTGGACCGCCGAGCGGGCGCTGCTGATGACGGAGCACCTCGCCGCCCGGGCGGCGTTGTTGGACTTGGCGGAGGACTACGGCTTCTGGATTCCGCGGGCGACTCCGCGTGGGAGGCTCTCGCGCTGTACGTGGAGATCCCGACGTCGGCCGCCGACATCGTCGCCGTCTTCGGCGAGGCCGAGGACGGGCGACGCAGGGCCCGGCTGCTGGCGGATTTGGTCGCTCTGCGGATGCTGCTGCGCTACGCGCAGGTTTCCTTAGAGCCCGCGAAAAAGAACTACAAGGAGATCCTGATCAGCGTGGGGTGGGCGACTGGGCTGCGGTTGACGACGGACAAGCTGCCCCAGCTCGTGTTGGCGATGTGCCGCCTCGCAGCCCGCGGCCGCCTAAGCGCGGTCGCGTCGTGGTGCGCGAGAAGCAGCCGAAGAAAGAGAGGCGAAAGGGCCGTTTCGAAGGGCGAAACGTCTTGCTCGTCGTGGCAAGAAAGGAAGCGACTCTCTGATCGAATCTGCGCTGGGACGACGCGATGTAATCGAGACGCACTTCGGCTTTCGCCTCTTCGATTTCACAAATTGTTCTCCAAATTGTGGCCCTTGTTGCTGCAGACCGCCTTGACGTGAAACAGTCATCCCTCTGGCGACCTTGCGTAAAATGAACACGACCAATTTTTGTTGCGGGGACTGTTGTCCTGGTCTGGCATAAGCATTGCAAGCGTCGAAGGCTGCAATTGGGGCATCCTCTAGTTTGGTGTGGAGTAGCAGAAGCCCGAGTTAGGAATTTCGTGACTCGGCCAGCTTCTCTATGAAAAGCGCGGGCCCTCCAGGAAACTTGTCTATCAGTAGCTGTGGAGCTCGGGCCTTTTGAGCCCTCGCGCGATTTCCCGCTCGCTGCAGCTCTCAGTGATCTACACGAGTTGCCTTTTGTAGCCACGTGTCCAGCGCCATGCCCGCCAAGCGCCGCCTCCTAGCCGACGGTCTTCACTTGCCCGGCGTGCTGTTCGCCGCCGCGCGGCCCTGGGGAAAAGCCTTCGCCTTCTTCGAAGGCTTGGAGACCGATGTGCCGTTGTGGCAAGTGATCGCCGGCTCCGCCAAGGTGAAGTTCGCGCGCGAGGCCTTGCTCGAGCACCCCGACAAGGACGTCCGCTGCCTCGAGTCCTTGGAGACTGTCCTCCGCGTCAAGCTGAACATCGGCGCCCCGCCGCAGAGCGGCCCGCTCGACCCTGACGGCGTGGGCGTCGCGCCGTGGAACATGGCCGTCTACTGCGCGGGGCCTGACCCGTCGCCCGCGCTGGACCTCGTGGCCTTCGTCTTGGGCCACAAGAAGCGCGTGGGCGACCTGGCGGCTGTCCCGCGCCTGGGCCTCTTGACTGCTCCGCGCAGCCTAAGCTTCGGGAAAGAGTTCCCGTGCTGGGCAAGAATGGACTTTCCCTTGCCCAAGCCTTTCGCGGTCGGGCCGCCCAAGGGTCGCCGCCACGTTGTGTGCCAATTGGAGCTCGCTCGGGTCGAGGCGGCCAAGGGCGAGGGCGTGGATGGGGAAGAGCTGCTTGGAGAAGAAGAAGAAGAAGGAAATTGCGGAGAAACCGGGCCGGGCGCAGGCGGCTGCCGCTACTCGCTGATCTTCTACGGAGGCATCTTCGCCTACCGCAGCAGGTTCGACGAGGTGGATGTCCCTGGGGCGCACGTTGTGGGCCGAAACGGCGGCGGGCGGGACCGCGACTACGTTTGGGTGCTGGAAATTGAAGACTCCTTGGAGGACAAGCGGCGCGTCCAAGAGATCTTCGCGGACGTGCTGCTGGGGGCCCCGCTTCACTTCGTCAACGCGACCTCCGCGGGCGACCCGCTGGCCAAGTGGGTAGCCGAGCAAGAGTCTGCGCTTGCCACCGAGACGGCGGAGACTGAGTGAGTGGTCGGAGCCGCGGAGTGCGGCGCGTGGACTGCGCCACTTGAAGACGCAAAAAGACGGACGGGGTTGCGCGGAGTCGAATCGGCGTGGCCGCTTGTCGACAGTGCTCAGAAAAGTTTTCCTAGTTTGCCGACCCTTTTTCCCTTCGGGCTCCTTTCGTTGTCGGCGGAGAGCGGTTTGAAGGGCGGGGGCCGGGGCTTCGGCTCAAGCTCGGACTTGAGCATCGCGGCCGCCGCAGCCGCTTTGCCCAGCTATAGCTAGCTCTCGCGACCTGCTCCGCTCAAAGCCTCTTGGTTCGCGCGCCGCATGACAGAAGACAGCGCGCCTGCCGTGGGAGACCGCGTGCTGGTGATGCGGCAGCCGTGGCTCGACCTCGCGCTGAGCGGCGAGAAGACCATGGAACTGCGAGCGACCCGGCACGCGTCGGCCGCGTGTGGCTGGGCATGGGGGGCAAGGTCTACGGCTGCGCGACCATCTCTGGCGCCCGCGTGCTCAGCGAGGCGGAGTTTCACGAGCTCGCAGACCAGCACTTGTGGCCGCGCGACGCAGCCCTGCCATACGAGAGGCGCGTGTGCCTGACTGCCCCGCGACGCCTGGCGGAGCCGATCCCGTACTGGCGCCCGCCCGGCGCCGTTGGAGTCAACATCTTTCGGAGGACGGCCGAGGACGCCCCGGCGCAGCCCAAGGGCGGCGGCGCCAGAGGAGCGCGCTGCCGCGAGGTCAGTCGAGCCTTGGCTTGGCGGCGCCCACTCAACTTGACAGTCAAGCCGGAGAACGAGAGGCGGGGGAAACGGCGGCGGCCAGCGGCGAGAAGGTCGACAACGAGGGCGAGGCGAAGTGACGGGGCCGCCCAGCCGCTAGGTCTTCCATTTCAGCGACGACGCAGTGTTTGAAGAAGCAGTGAAATAAGAAGCCGCGGGTTTGGCCGCGCCGCCGTGTTGTTCGGGCTTCTCCGAGACTTGCTTGCAGTGGCTCTGCGCGCAGGGCGGCCGCGGAAGGGGGGAAGCGACGCAGCGTTCTCGAACCGAGCCCTTTTGTGAGACCCGGCGCGGCCCCTCTAGCGGCGTTTCCCCTTGCGCCATGCCGCTGGTCCGCGCCCAAGTCTTCGACGTGTTGTTGCAGGAGTTCCTCGAGCTACTGGACGGGCGAGCCGCGCTTCGCCTCTTGGCGCTTTGCCGCGACGCCCGCAGGAGAGTGGACGGAGCGGGGCGCTGCCGCGCGAAGGCTCGCCGAAGACTTTGCGGCTTTCCTTCAAGGCGCTCGCGCGCGCTTCCGGGCTTCGAGCTCTGCGACTTTCTCGAAGTGCGGGCCTGTTGGGACTTCGACGAGGAGCGGGCAAACCGCTTCCGCCCGCCCGCCTTTTTAGCCGGCGCCTTCTGCGGGGGCTCGCAGTTCCAGATGCGGCGCTGGATTGATCGCTATTGGCGCCTCCGGGGCCTCAATCCAATGGAAGTGCTGCAGCGGCTCAACTTCTTCGACTTGCTTGGGGGGCCAGAGTTTGACTTCTACCTCGGCTTGCTGCGCAAGGGCCAGGCTCGCTTCATCTACTCGCGCGGAGTCGACCGCCCTGGCGATTTCCGCGGCTGCTTGGCGGCGGGCGACGAAGACGAAGAGGAGCCGCCCTTCGACGCCGGGCTGGCCATTGTGTTCCGCTGCGACCACTTCCTGACGGCTGTTTGCGCGCGGCAAGCTCGGCCGGCGCGGCCGCGGTGAGTCGGAGGGTCGCGCGCCGCGTTCGGAAAGAGGAGCGCTGCGAGGAAGAGAGACAAACGGCGAGCGACGGAGAAGAGCGGAGGGGGAGCGCGGCCAGCTCCGGGCTCAAGCCACTTCCAGCTTCGCCGCGCATGCTGCAAACGCTGGGCCAGCGGCCCCGATGGGCCGACGTGCGGGACTCCGAAACCGACAAGGGAGAGGACGACGCGGCGGGCGCGCGGCAGACGCCCGCGGCTCTCTTTGAGGCCCAGGCTACGACGGCGCGCTCTGGCGCGAAGTCGCCGCCTTTGCGGGGGCGACCATGGGGCCTTGCGCCTACTTGCGGCTTCCAACTTTGGCATTGTGGCAGTGGTCTACGGCGAGCCGCTGCGCCTGCGCGCCGAGCTCCAAATTTTTGCGCTCTTCCTAGGCTTCGTTTCGGAGCGGCGCCTGTCCCGGCCTTGCCGGCGGGCGGTCCGGGCTTGGCAAGGGCGGCTGAAGGCTGCCGCCTTGGACTGCGACTTTCCGTTTCCTGTGTGGCGAGACGTGGTCTGCTTTGACCGCTTTCGACGCGGCCGCCCTTGCGTCCGGCTGCGTTTGGACCGGGCCCTGTTCGCAGCCCAGGGTTCTTGAGCGGACCGCCGACAGTCGCAAAACGCAAGACGTTGCGGGCGACAGCAGGAGAAAAGTCTGGCCCTCGCAGGAGAGCACGGGCGTCGCGGTTGCGCGCCTCGTCTTGCAAGGAAGGGAGTTGGCAAACGCCGCGCCAATTTGCGAGATTCTCAAGCCTTCCACCGCGCCGCCGCCCCCCCCAAGCAACGCGCGGCCGCGTCGACTTTTGGGACTGGGCTGGCCGCGGCCGTTTCCACGGCTTTTCGGCTCAAGCTTCCGAGCTCTCGCGCACGCCTAGCTGTTTGCGATCAGGACTGTCCGCGCTCGCTTCTCGCGGCAGAGAGGTTTCCTCGCGGGGTCGCCCGTCGCGCGCGCAGGACTTTTGATTGGCAGAATGGCCCCGGCGGATCTTTCGTCTGCGGCCGGGCGGACGAGGCTAGCCGAGAGTTTTTTTCTCGTTCGAGTTTGGCTTTTTAGCGCCCGCCGCCCCCTTCCTGCGGCCGCTCGCAGGTTGCGGCGATCTGCGCCCTGGCGGTGGTCGACGTCCCCGGGGACGGCAACTGCCTCTTCCAGAGCCGTGGCCATCTTGGCTTATTCCTTGCTTCGACAGCGGCGGGTCTTTGCCCACGTCAAGGTCGCAGGCTCCGACGTCGTGGAGGTCCAGGACAGCTCCCACGCTCTCGTCGACGCCGACGCGCCGGTCGCCCACCTTCTCTACAACGGAGTGGACCACTACAGCGCCTTGATCGAGGCCGAGCTCTCCGACGCGAGGGCCCCGGCCTGGCCGCAGCCGCCGCCGCCGCGCTACTTTGCCCCGCAAAAGCTGCGGGGGCCACGGCGGCCGCTGTCTACGCAGAGGACTGTGTTCGCTTGACGCCGAGGGCAAGGGGTCGACTTCGCGGCCAGGAGAAGCCGGCCCGCTCAGGCCGCGGACTTGGCCGCGCGCCGCCGCGGCCCGCCCAGCCTGCTCCGGCGAAGTCCCGGCGCCGCCTCCGGGAAAAGACAACGCCGGCGCCGGAGCTGCAGGACGATGTGATGGAGGAAGTCAGCAAAGCCTTCGTGATCCCCGCGGCCCAGACTTCCCACCCCTTCTGCCCCCTAGAGGACGCGGTGACGGAGTTGGCGCTGAAGCTCCGGTTCCAGCCGACGCTCCCGCCGGGCGCCGGAGGTGTTGAGCTGAAGGACGGAGCAGTCTGGCCCCGCGCGTTCTGCGCCTTTGACGGCTGCGGATGGGAGGCGGCCAACGGCCTGGAAGCGGACCTCGCCAAGCACCTTGAGGCGGAGCACGCGGAAGACTTGGAGTCCGCCGCCGCTTGCTTTCCTGGGCCTCGCCCCCCGGACGCGCTGCTGAGCGTTTACAACGAGGCCGTCGCCCGGCGCTGCCGGGCCGGGGCGCCGCTGGCGGGGTGCTCCTTGGATCGCACCGCGCTGCGCTCCTTCGCCGAGGCGACTGCGGAGGACAGCGTGGAAGCTCTGGTTTGCTTCTGCTGCGCCTGCGTCTACACCCGCGTGGCGGAGCTTGAGGGGCAGAGCGAGATCCAACGGCGGCGGCCACTGAGTCGCAAGCCGACGCCTCTTCTTCGGGAAGCCGGCGGCCGCAGCGGCACGAGCTCTCAGCCTGGAGCGCTTTGTGGAGAAATACGACCAGCTCGACGTCCCGGGCAAGAAGTTGTCTGACTCTGAGAGTTTCGGCTCCTGGAAGTTGCGGCTGCCTGGCCCTGGCGGCGCAGAGCTGCTGTGCTGCCCGGAGGACCGCCGCTGCCGCACGGTCCCAGGACACGTTGAGGAAGGCGTCCTCTGCGAGCACTGCGAGCTGCCAGTTTGCGGCGGCTGCCTCGACCACCTCGCCCGCGCGCAGTTGCCCCCGCTGAGCCTGGCAAACGACATGTGGACTGGCTACGCCCCGGAGCGGATCTACGCGGAGGAGGCGACTGCGATGGAGCTGATCTGCGCCTCGCCCTGCGTCACGACGCTGATTTGCATGTCTATGGAGGCGCGGTTCCGCAGCGAGGCTTGCGCCCTAGACGAGACGGCTCCTATGGCCCGGCATCGCTTCGGGGCTCGGGGCAACGCATTATCTTTCCCGCTGCCCTGGGAAGACGTCTTGAAAGCTTTGCAGGGGGAAGGCGACCAGGCGGCGGCGCTGCCGCGCAGCGGCGCAGAACTCGGCCAGCTGGTCCGCGTTCTGCTCAAGACCAACAAGAAGGGCAAGACGAGCGACGCGGAGATCAAGGGCCTCATCCACCAGGCGAACGTGAGGCGGGAGGTGGTGGTTAACCTCATCTTGGACATGAAGCGCCTGGGCCACCCGTCCTTTGCGGGCGTGGATGAAAAGGGAGTTCGCCTTAGAGCCGCCGCCCTCCCGACGGGGTTCCACCCGAGGTGTTGAAAGTCGTGGTCCAGGCGCGGGCGAAAGAGGGGCGGGCCGCAGGCTGAACGGAAGAGGGCGTTCGAAAAAAAAAAACGCGCGCCCGCGACCAGGTGGACGCGGACGTCGACGACGCCGAGGACAAGCTGCAGCCGCAAAAGGCGGCGACGCCTTGCGACGGGCGGCAGGAAGACGTCGCCGCCGCCGGCGCGACCTTTGCCGCGCAGCGGGCGCGGGCCGTGGTCGCGGAAGGCTGCGCGGGCGAAGACGCCAACAAAGCTGCGGTGGCCGCGCTGCGGAAACTGCGGCGGGACCTAGAGGCGGAGGTCGAGAAGCGAGACGGGCGTCCGGGAGATCACATCCCGCCTGCGGGGAACCTACACGGACATCAACGGCGAGGAGAAGCCCGTCCAAGGGGACTTGACCAAGCTGCGCTTTGCGAACCTGAAGCCCGCCGCCCGCAAGATCCTGGCGAACGTCGAGGCCCGGGCCAAGAACATCCCCGGGACCCACGAGGTGCGCAAGACCATGCGCCTCCCCACGCTTATCGCGTCTGCTTCGGGACCTCGATCTTCTTGACTTTCTCGCCTTCGGAGCGAGACACCGCCCTGATGCTGCGCCTGGCGCGTGTGCGAGAAGAGGATCCGGCGCTACTGCGGGATGGCGCGAAGAAGTTCCAGGCCCGCGGCCTGCCGGCGCTGGACGAAGAGTTCTGCCGGCTGAGCCCCGAGGCCTTGGCGGAGAACCTGCCGAACTACGAGGACAGGCGCGCGCTGCTGGCCAGGGACCCGCTGGCTTGCGCGGAGGGCTTCAGGACTTTCGGCGCAAAAGGGGGGGGAGAAACCGCGCTGCTTCGACTTCCGGCCCCAGGACGCTGGTGCTCCTGACGCTGCGCCACCTCTTGGGGGTCAGGTTCTGCCCGCGCTGCCCGAACTGCGCGACTTCGGGGCAGCCTTGCAGCGACGCGTTCGGGAGCAACGCCGTGGCCGGCGGCGGCGTGCTGGGCAGAGTTGACGCGGTGTTTGGCTCCATCGAGTGTCAAAAGAGCGGAGCCCTCCACGCCCACATGCAAGTGTTCGTCCAGTGCCGCCATCAGCGCGGGTCGCTGGCCGGCCTCCTTGACTTGGGTAAGCCCGAGCTCCGAACCTTGCTGCAAAGGTATGCTTCCTACACTGCCCATGTCCGGCGCTCCGTCTACTGCGACCCGGACGGCTGGGAGCGCGATCGGGCCGCCGCGGAGGAGGAGTGGCCGAAGTGCGACTGCGCCTTGATGTTGAGCCGGCCGGCCTACCACGCGAGCCGCCGGCTGCGGCCCGAGGAGTGGACGCGGCGATACTTGGCGGAGGACGTGGAGCAGCTGCAGCAGCGCAAGCAACATCATGTGCATCTCCCTGCCGGCCCAGGCGGCGAGCGGCGGCCCCTGGCCCACTGCCGCGACGCCAAGGATCCGACGAGGTGCAAGAGCGGTTTCCCCCGCGACAGCCAGTTGATTCTGGGCCGAACGGCTCTGGTCTGCCGCGGCTTGGCCGAGCAGCTGGACCTGCCCGTCAAGGGCAAGCGAGTTCTTTGGGCCTGCAGTGGGGCCCGGTCAACGACCCGAACCTCAACGGCAACCACCCGGCGCTGCTGGCGGCGCTGCGCTGCAACGGCGACCTCCAAGTGCCTTATCGGTTCCCCGTGACGAAGGAGACCCACGACAACGCGCTCTGCCAGGAGGAGACCTGCGTCGGCGACGGCGACGTCAAGCTGCTCGTCCGAGAAGCGCAGAGGACCCAGGCCGGGCGGGAAGTGGCCGCGGTTTTGCCCGGCTCTGTTTGCTCTCGCGTCGCGCAGGCCGCCCAAGCTGGCTACGGGCGGGCAACGACCCCACGGCGGCCGAGTCTCTCAAGACGGCGCCCGTCCAGCCCATCTCCTTGCAGTTCGGCCTCCAACTCCTGGAGGCGGCGGCCGCCGGCGAAGCTTGGCCGGCTGAGAGTAGTAAGGAATGTCTGCTTATACTACCCTGTTAATTTTCGGAGTTGGGTCCCCAAACCCTGCAAAACAGCCGAATTCTCCAACCAGCTGAACGTTTTTCCGATGTCACCGGTCTTTGTCACCACTCCGTTTTTGGTGCAAAAAGCGCTGACAACGGCGAACTTCGAAAAGTGCGTTTTTTCGTGTCAGACGTCGAAAGTGGCGCCCGAGCCTCCACGTTCGCTTGTTTTCCGCCGAAAACCGGCTCCAGGCGTTTGCCGTGCTCCGATTTTCTGCCCCGAAAAGCCTGCGAATTCCAGCCCGCTGAACTCGTCGCCGCTTGTCACCGCTTCGTCACCGCTCGCTTTTGCACCAGTGCGCAAAACCGGGCCCAGTTCCCAAGCTCCTTCTCCGCAGGATTTTTCGCGGCCCGACAGCCCGCCGAGGTCCAGGCTCGGAGTCCGACAGCCCGCCGAGGTGGTCCGTTAGCCCGCCGAGCTTGTCACCACTGATGTCACCGCTCCATCCGGCTCCGTTTTTTGGTGCAAGAAGCGCTCAAAACGGTCGAGTCCGAAGAGTCCGTTTTTCGTGTCGGACTGCAAGTGGGATGCCCGAGCCTCCAAATTCGCTGGTTTTCGGTGGAAAGCGGGCTCCAGACGAGCACTTTGCTCAGTTTTCCGCTTTCGGGCCGGAAAAGCGGCGAATTCCAGCCCGCCGAGCATGTCACCGCTTGTCACCGCTTCGTCAGCAAAAGCGCCCCAGTTCCCGAGGGTTCTTGGCAAGTTTGAGTCAATAATGGAACCGGGTGATTCATCAATGGCTCATGAATGGGCAAGGTGGTTCATGAATGGGCAAGGTTGGTTCATGAATGGGCAAGGTTGGCTCATGAATGCCCCGCAGGTCATAGCTGCTGAGACAAGTGTCCTTCGCCGGTCTCGTCATGAAGGACCTCGCTTCATGCCCAGTGTCCGACGCCATCGGACACTGCGTCAGTCCACACTTCGCGTACTGGTAGGGGGCTGTTGCGAAAGTACAACCTGTGCTACGAAGGCCCCGAATGACCCATAGCGACTCAAGTGAGGGCGCGTTGCGAAAGTACAACACCCCTGCGTTACAAACGCATAACGACTACTCCTAAGAAAACATGTTTGAAGGACCTGTCACGGGCAACATCCCGGAGGTCCTGGACAACGGAGAGGTGACTGACGGCACGCACGTCACAGCAGGACAGCTGGCCCTCGCTCTGACGCCCTACGCTCAAGTAACTGACCTGGCGGTGAACACGGCAGCCTCCGGCAACAACGCGCTGCCATCCAGTCCCTGGACGACCGAGTCACCGCCGAGCTGGCCTCAAAGCTGGACAGCAGCGCGCTGGCGCCGGCAATTGCGCCCCTAGCAACGGCGGCGGCCCTGGCCACCACGGACGGCCAGGTGGCCGCGCACGGAAGCAGCATCGCCGCGCTGCAGAGCTCGCTGACCACGGGTCTCTCGGCCTTCGACGTGCTGGAGGGCGTGGTGGCCACTAAGAGCACCCCGGACGGCGTGGACCTGAAGCTGTCCAACTACAGCACCACGGCGGCCATGAACGGCTCCATCGCCTCGGCCAACAACGCCACGCTGGCCACGGTGGCCGCCAACTACGGCCTCAAGGGAACTGGTAGAAGAGGCTGGGTTGCAGCTGGACTCCAGCGTCGTGGGCCACTTTTTCACGCTGGCAAAAGACACGACGCTGATAAACCAGAAATTTCAGGACAGGTTTGGGAAAGTGCATGGGGTTGGGGCGTGTGAAAAGCTGCATGTCCCTGTACGTTTGTTCTAACTGTTGCAAACACTGTTCAAGCAATGCCCGTGCAGGAAGGCAAGCGGAGAAACGTAAGCCACATCAATATCGGCTTCGTCTTGCCGTCTTTCTGCCACGATACACTAGAGGTCCATGGCCCTCAACGCATTGGCAAACCCGAGCTCCTGCAACAGGGGATGGCTAATGTGGATGGGCACAAGTGGGTGAAGGTCAACACGATGCTGAGTCATCGCGACCTCTATGACCTTTGCAGGTCTCCGCTTGCAGACTTCCTGGACAGAGTGAACCAAGCCGCTGTGGCAACACAGCGGCCATCACACAGGGCACTGGAAAGCATTGAACGACTGCCGCTGAAGTCGGTCCTCATCGTGAGCGAGATGCTGGCGAATCTCCTGAAGCTGTCGCATGTGGCTGGCACAAAGTCATTGGAGTTGGCCACTCCATTGGCGCAAGCCCCGTATGATGTCCTGAGGAACAACATCGGGAGACTGACCAAGCGTTCAAAGTGGGAAAAACAGCGGAGGAGCCAGAGCAACCACCCCCTTGCAAAGGACCCAGCATTGGTGGAGATGATGGTGCGGCACTGGGCGCACGTCCACGGAGTCTGCGACTCTCTGGGCCAATGCCGCCATTTCCCCCAGGAGACCTCGAAAAGCTCTGGCCACATCGAGTTCGATTCTTGCAGTCGGACAGACTGCACTCTGCGCAGTGGCAGCGTCGTATTCAAGACATCTGCGGAAACGCAGATGGCATCCACTTGCACTCGGTGGTTCACGGCACGTACTGGGAATGTGCCCCGGCAATCCTGAGACAGGGAAAGCTGACTGCGTCAGATAACGACGCCGGGCTGGGGGCACGCGAGTGTCACGGCCGAGGAGGCCGTGGAGTCGGAGTGCGCCTTGCCAAGAAATTTGTGTTTGGTAATGATTCCTGAATGTTTAGTCCTTGGTTGTTGTAGTCTTGCCTGTTCGTGCCTTGCCGACCTTGTGCGCCAGGTACACAGCAGAAGACTGGGAGCACGTCTTCGACCACTACGCGTGGAAGACAAATGTCTTCGGTCTTCTACGCTTTGGGCTTCCAGCTTCTGGGCCACACCCCCAGGACGATTTTTAACACGCATCGTGGCACTGAATTGGTGTGGAATCGGAGGATCTCGTGATAGTGAAGGTGATCGTGAGGTATAACATGCGGGTCCAGCAGGGCGAGGCAATGCCGCCTGCTGCCGAAAGAGTTGCAGGGGCGCCACGTGGAGGTGCCCAAGCAGGTGGCACGACTGTGCGCACACCCCTCACTGGGAAGAAGACTCTGTCCCACGCAAGGACTTGTTCTTTCAAATGGACTATGACAAGGTGAAGAATCTCACACCCTTGAGCTGCTGCTTCCCCTGGGCTCCTCAGCCCACCAACGTGAAGGCAAGAGCTGCTGCGTTCACCGCTTGCTTGGATCACCACGCAGCCTGCGAGGCGGATCTCCAAGCAGCCTTGCGCCGACGCCAACTGTGGCGCCGAGCATGGAGCAGGAAACTCCAACTCTGCAGCCGGAGGAGCCCACTGTCACTCAGCTGCCGGAGGAGGAGTGCCAGCAGGAGCCGGCAAGCCCAACTCCGTTTTTGCCCATGCCAAAATCAGCTGCGGCGACGCAGCTTGACACTGAGCAGGAAGAAGTTCCGGCCTGGTTCAACTGTTCACCAACGTCGCTGGCTGACAACATGCAGGAGGATGATGATGACGATGGGCTGCAGCAACAACTCCAGCGTGCGGAGCACCTGACAATGACCCTTGAGCGTGTCAATGTTCGTGATTCTGACTCTGAGCTGAGCGGAATCTCAGATGAGGATGATGAGGAGGAGCCGGATGACAAAATGTCACAGAAGGACGAGGACCAAGATGAGCACCCGGACCAAGATGAGTGGCGGTGGATGCCGCTTGAGTCAGGTCGATGGCAAGGAGCACAATTGCTGCGATTGGAGAGGCAGTGGCAGGACGCCGGGTTCCCAAAGCTCGGCACTGAGGCAGGCGATTGGTTCCACACACAAATTACAGCAGCGGAGACGGCCTATGTCACTGCGACAGGCATCTATGACAACACGCCTGACCCGGATGGTGGAATTGCGGCGGGGCTATCCAGGACTCGACAGCAGAAGACGCGGTCGCGCGTGAGAACAAGGTTCAAGAGATCCCGAGTGATTGGGCTGCCCTTCAGAACTCGGGGAAGCATGAAAGCGACAAAGAGACTCGCGCCGGTGCACAGGATGCATTCCAGCGGCACCTACACCTATACACAATGGGTCGCTGCTGGATATATTGCCGCGCAGTTCCGCCGGCTGCCACGGGCGCCAAAATTCCCCACGGGCCAACGCTGGTACAATTACCGGGGACAATGGCTGAAAGTGACCTTCAACGACGGCATTGAGTGGTGGACTGATGATCCCTGCACAAAGCAGGAGCTCGCTGACGTAAAGGACTGGTTCCTGGGCCTCGAAAAGGTCAAAAACTGAACTGCGTCGCCGCAGTCAGTGTTTTGAATCATTGCTTCCGAAGCCTTTGTACAGCTGACGGCTTCGGAAGCGGTCGCACTTCAAGCACACAGTCCCGCAGAGGTAAAAAGGGCTCGTCCGTTTTGCCTGAGTGTTTCTGTTGTGGCACAGTTCATGTTGCGGCATCGTTAATCGTTGATCACGCCTGTCGAAACATGCTCAAGTTGTACAGCAGCTGCTGCACCGACTGCAGCAACGCAGTTCGGATGGCGCCATGCCTTCTTCCAAATGCGTGATTAAGTGGGGAAGACTGTTCAAGTGGGCAAAACTGACTGAGTCGAATGTGCAGTGCCTGGTACTGCAAGTGCTTCAGCCGCTCAGTGGAAGGATTGCGAACAACGCACTTGAAACAACATGAGCGTGGAGTACTGCATCGGTTCCGACGAGCGACAGCGCTTGGCTGCAGCCCAAATCTGCCAGGCACCCCGTCAATGGACACCTTTCTGGGTGTTGTGGAGCGCCGCTTGAAAGGAGAATCGCTTCGAAAATCTCCTCTTGGCCGCTACAAGGAAAAGAACATTTCATGGTGCTTGAATGAGGCTATGTTGGACATGGAGCGGAAGAAACTTGGGAAGTGCCAGGTAGCTCTGATTTCGCAAGATGCGCAAGGGCCGATGCTTTCTGTCAGATTTGCCTGTGTGTCAAACCGCGGTGTGAAACCGCAGCGCGGTCAACTTGAACTGCATCAAGGCCTCTTGGGGCTCTTCCACGGCCAAATTTGCGGCGCCCGAAGGATTGCCAGGACAACGCTGCGAGTTGCAAAAACTATGTTTCAGGCTAGAAGAAAACCTCCGTCTGGGTGGTGCGGGAAGGCGCCGACATTTTACAAAAAGGCTTGGCAGCATTTTCGCAGAAGGGTGGAACCTAGGCGGCAAAGCTTTGCTTGCTCCATGTTTCAAAACAAAATGCTTCTCCCTGACGCTGACGCTGCTGAGGAAATGTTTGCTTCGGATGCGGCCGCTGATGAACTGAGAGCCGGCCGTTTACTCTCACTTCGGGACCACTTTCCTGCCGAGACTTTTCCAGCTATGAAGATTCGACTGCGCGACAGCGCGCATGCTGTCCAGCGGCAACTCAGCGCAGTCCTCACGTGTTGCATTCCCAGTAAACAACCCTGCGCGGAACGGACAACTAACAGAAAGCTGCCTTGCTGGCTAAGGTTTGCAAAGAAATGGCATCTTGACGAGACGCTTCAGGAATACATGCAGCAATTCATATCTGGAAAGGAGTCTATGACTGCGCTGATTTGGCATTCGCCAGATTTGAAGGTGATGTTTGCGAAGCATGTTGCTAGGCTCAATAGTGGACATGTTTTAACACACATGCCGCAAGTGTGGCCATAGTGTCTCGTCGCGCTAAGGTTCGGCACATGGACGCCGAATTTCTGCGTCACAGTGGCATGAGTGACTTGCAGTCGGCCAAGCATCGTCATTCTTCTCTGCAGAAGCCGATGGGGCGATTTATCCTTCTTGCGGATGCGTTCTTGGCCACAGCTCACGAGAGACTTAGTAGGCTTCAGGCTTGCTTGAGTATGTCGCCATTTCAAAGAAAAACTGTGTTGCAAATCTAAGGATATTGCGAGTAAAGACCAACGCGAAACCCCGAAGGGTTGCCAAGAAGTTCCTGGAGTCTATATCCACAGAGGTGTACCTGCAAATGGCTATGATGGCTGACGCTGCTGATGAGGAGATCAGAATTTTTACGCAGATTTGACAAGAGCCAGATGGACATGAGTGCAGCGCAAACCTGCTTGACAACCTTTGCTCAAAGGCTGCATGTGCTCTTCGTGCAGAAAACAGCCACCTCCAGTGGTCACACACAGCACGCTTCTAGACAGCACTGAGTCGCGAAGCCCGTGATAAGTTTTCAGAGCTTCAAAGACTTGATCTGACTGCCAGGTGCTGAAGTGGCTGGAAAGACCTCGTTTGATTCAACTGGGCGCTGGGCACAGGAGTGTGGGAGGCAGCGTTTCGCCGATCGTTTTCAACAGGTGCTTTGCAAGGATGGCTGCATGGCTCGCCCTTGTCTCGCAGACCATCAAGACAGAGTTTCCTGAATTTGAACTGATCCACAACTTGTCAGCCTTTTCGCTCAGCGGCCCCCAAAAGAGCGCTGCGGAAACACAGCGCTGTCTTCTGCGGCTCTCCCAGATGTTCGACGCGAACTCTAAGCAGCTCTATGAACAGTTCCAAGACTTAAAGCCTACTGCCCAACGCCACCGACCGGTTCTGAGTTTGTTTAACGGTGCATATTGCTTGTCCTGCTTTGCTTGTCGCTTTCCAATGCTCTGCCCAGGAAAACAACTGTCCAAGTCGGAAGAGTTGGGTGATTTGCAAGCCTGGATCTTGGCAGAGTCAAGTGTCAGCGGCCGCTGCCCGGACATGTCTAAAACACTTGCCCGTGTCTTGCTGGCATCGGCGGCTGGAACTGCGCAGAGCGAGCGTGACTTTGCAGATATCAAGTACCACACTGCACGCGACAGGGCTTTCTTAGGCCCTTACTTCAAGGCGTTCGAGAGGCGGCTTCGCCAGTGGGACAAGAACAGTCGTTGCTATGCTTGCCCAAAAGATTTGGCAGGAAGGCTTCGGCTCTGAAAGATCATCTGGGTCCGCTCGCAAACCTAAGTTTGTTTCCGGTCTTCGACTAGAAGCAAGCCGGCAGGACGCTTGGCGGCACATAGCTTTTTTTAACTTGCCGGAGTTCGCTTTGCACACCTTGCCGGCCAAGGCACGAACAAGAAATCCTGTTTCGGAAGCCGCGTGGATAGCTCGACGCCGGAAGAGTGTGAAGCGATGCTTAAAGCTGAACGATGCCCCTCGGGACATGCTGCGGCTGAGCAAAAGTTCCCGCAAGGCAGCTGGAAATGCAATTTCCACCAAGCACGAGGAAGCGACCAAAAAGTTGTCGGAGCTGAAGAAAAGACGGTGCTTTCAAGCTCAGCAAGACGACCTGCTGCTGCGGCAAGAGCAGCTTCGTCCAGCAGAGCACAGCCAATGCTTGGAGCGTAGGAGGAAAGCTGACCACCAAGCTCAGCTCGAAAGCTCGCTGCGGAAACGCAGGCGGAGTCAGCCTGAACTTCCAGCTCTGGCCAATATGCGCCTTGGCGTTTGAATTTGCTTTTGCGCCTTTGTTCTTGCAAGTTTTCTTAGGCGATTGCTCGCGAAAGAGGAGGCAGACTCTACTGACTTGCACCAGAAACTCCACTCTTTGGGTGCCCTGGTGGTCAATGATTATCTCTTGGCTGAAGGCGTTGTGGTGAACAATGTCGCAAAACCTGGCTCTCGAGCTTCATGGCTAATGCGACTCTCTGGTGGTCTTATCGTAAGCCAAGCTGCGATCAAGACCGGGTTTGGGCCTTGGGTTAAATACAAAGGGCCAGCCAAGGGCACCCGAAGACATGTGCTCATTACGCCATCATTTCGCAAACGTCATCCGCGATTCGCTGTCTTGGCACAAACACGCATGCAAGAGCTCAACTGGAAAGTGTACGTGCGGGCCTTGGCTGGCTGTGGCACACTTGTCGTCCTGTCCGTGTCCCGTTTGCCTTGTTTGGAGCGGCGCGCCCCTGGTAACAGAACTGAGGACAAGGCTGCCACCTGGGTGAACGCAGCCAAAGCTGCCAAGACCAAGAAGAACTATGTGAGTGTAGGACTTGTGCAGGAAAAGTCCGTGCTGACATCCACAAAGATGTTCAACGCCCATACATTTGTACAGTGGGGAGCTCTTTGGGCAATAGAGCGATTCTGCCTGGGTCACAGCCGCCAATGACGAGCATTGGTCGCTGCACAGAATCTGCAGACTGGGGAAGAGGGCTGCCACTGCCTCGCGTCATAACAGAGAGAAACACGTCTCGCTGTCTGATGACGGAAAGTGCTTCTTGAAGCGCTGGGAGTTAAACAGTGTACAAAGCCGTGGGGGGGTGGGGGGAACCTTGTCCCGGCTGATGCGCGGGTCCGGTCAGCCGAAAAATCCTCCATGTTGTGGGAGTTTTGTTTGAGCGCTTTTTCTGCCACGCAAGCCTGGTTTTTGGTGTTGCTCCCTGTGTCTGCCAAATGAACAATTCTGATGCATCAGAATTTTGGGCCCCTGCGAGTTCTGATGCACTAGATTTTGGGTCCCTGCGAGTTCTGATGCACTACATTTTGGGCCCCTGCGAGTTTTGATGCACTAGATTTTTGAGTGTTTCTGCTTTTTCAAACGGGTCTTCGGGCTCTTTTGGGCCCGACAGCCCGAGTGCCGGGGGGCTCCGAACCCCCTGCCACTGCGAGTTCTGATGCAGAACTTGCAGTGCCGGGGGTTACCCCCCCATTTTCAAGTCCCGAGTGCCGGGGGGTTCCGAACCCTCTGGCACTCGGGACTCGAAAATGGGGGGTAACCCCTGGCACTGCGAGTTCTGATGCATCAGAACTTGCAGTGTCAGGGGGTACGGAACCCCCTGGCACTGCGGCTCAAAATCGGGCTGACCTGCTATTTGTTTTGGGGGGTATGGGGGGTATGTGCAATTAAGCCCCAAGCCGAGACTACTACGTCTTGTTGTCTGTTGTCTGGTGTGCTCATGTGTTCTGTCTGCCCGTCAAGCCGTTTCACGCTTCGCCCCGCAGCCAGCTTTCCTCCAGTTGCTTCTTCAGCTGACTTGCTGCGGTGCCGCAGAAAGTCCGTGAAGCATGGGGAAGACATCCTTGAAGGTGAAGAAAACTGGCATCAAGAAGCCTCCTCGCGTGGAGAAGGTGGAGTCACATTGCCAGCGCAAGTGGCCAATCATGCTTGGGAGCGACTGCAGCGGCATGGGAACTGATGTTGTGGCAGCGAAGCAACTGGGGATTGAGTTCATGGGTCAGTTTGCCACCGATGTGGACCCAGATTGCCGAAAGGTGATTCTTTCCCACAAAAAGGGACCGAGGAGTCTTGGATATGCTCTTGGAAATGTTTGCGAGAAGTGTGACTTGTACACAGCTGGGGTTCCGTGCCAACCATACAGCAGACTGCCAGAACAAGTAGCTGTTTTCAACCGAGTTTGGGTTACTTTCTGTTTTTTTGCACATAGGTCTTTGCTTAGTCTGCTCCTTCCGAGGTACGGCGGGCGTCGGGCAGGGGAAATGCGACCAACGTGATTTATCAAAGGCTGTGGTGGACTACATCTGCCGCATGCAACCGCGTGGATTTGTGCTGGAGAATGTGACGGGCATCCGGACTTCAACAAACTTCTGCAGCAGCTCAAGGAACGTCGGCTTCCTGGGTCGCAGAAGCGGGCCTATGCTGTGAGCTGGCGAATGGTGAACAGCCGCAGTTTCGGGCTTCCGCAGAACCGGAAGAGGATCTACATCATGGGCGCCAGGAGGTCCACGCGCAAGGGTGTGAAAACCAGAAAACCAAATATGGCCCACTCGCTGCCTGAAAGCAAGTTCGCTTGCCTGGACGACTTCTTGGAGAAGGGCTTCCCAAGGTGGACATCAAGAAGCTTTGCAAAACCAAGCGGAACAACATTTTGGCAGGAAGGAAGAAGCTCAAGGCGAAGGGTGTTTGGAATCTGGACAGGGACATCATCGACGCAGGATCCGGGAAAAACTTCCGGCAGGTCACCTCGGGCTATGTTCCCACAATCACATGTGCACGAGCCTCCGGCGACAACTTCTGGCTCGACAACGATTCTTGTCCAAACCAGATTTAGCGAGTGCAAATAATCAAGTGTGGCGAGTTGCGCAGCCCGCAGCCCGCTTACAGCCTGTGCTAGGGAAAGTCGCTTTCTCAGCCTCAAGGAGCTGGCGGCTTTGCAGGGATTCCACAACTTCCGCTGGCCCAAAAGTGTGTCCCGCACCAAGAGAGGCAAAATCGTGGGCAACGCCATGTCGGTTCCTGTCCTGAGGGAGGCAATGAGGGCGGTGCTCACGGCAGCTAGGTTGATCCGCTGGGCCTAGTAACTGTGGAGCCACAGTTATTAAGACAATAGCTGCTCCTGTTTAATTTGCTGGGACGCTGGCCCTGCTTTGGGTTGGTGCTCCGCGACTGCAACAATTGACCGGGGTAAACAAAAAACGGAAGCGTTGCTGACGCGGATCAAATTCGACTTTTCACAGAGCGAGGCCCGTGCTTTCAGATTAAGGCTCATCCGCAGTTTTCAGATTAAGGATCATCCGCAGTGTTTTTTATTTGAGGCCCCCGGTGCCAGCTGCGTAACCGCAGCGAGGTGCAGACTGCTATGGTTCAATCAACATCCTCGGCAAGCTCAACCCCGGTTCAATGCCGGTACTTAAAAAAAAAGTAAAAAAAAAAAAAAAAAAAAAAAAAAAAAAAAAAAAAAAAAAAAAAATAAAAAAAAAAAAAAAAAAAAAAAAAAAAAAAAAAAAAAAAAAAAAAAGTACGCTTTCCTGGTGGGGAATTTGTTGACTTCGTGTACTTAACAAACTTCCCCCTACGGTGACGTGAGGAAGGCTTGGGAACTCATTGTGGGGCGCGGGCCTCAGTAATAGAGAGGCCATCAGTCAGTACTGCGCTGCTGCTCAGGACGGATCTTTTCAGGGACCTTGAGTCAATGAAGCCCTTAACGATCGAGGAGGGCGGTCGTCAAGACCCCTTCGACAATCGCAAGTTGCAGTCCATGTTGGAGGCCTTGAAGGAGGGAGATTCCACTACTGACCAGTACATTGCAGGCGGCAATGTAGCGTGGGTTAGCTGGTCATGGTCTTCGACTGCAAGTGTGCCAGTGTACAAGAGCAGCGTAAAGTGGATCATGCACACCACGTACAAGAAACCCAACCTATAAATTTGGTGGTGGCAGTGGATGACTTGTTTATGGACCAGAAAAATGGGCAAATGAAGAGGATCAGTCCGGAGGAGGACCATCACGCCTTCATCTTGGCCACAGCGAGGGACTTGCAGCAAGACAAGTTCCAGGAGGCCGGCGCCGTCGCTGTCTTGGCCCCTAAATCCATTACTAGCCAAGCATTGAGTTGCCAGCGCAGGAATGGAGAAGGGCGTGGCTGTCTTCCACGATCGATTGCCGCTTCAAGCCCGGGCTGAATTTGTTCTGGGAAGCGGCCAAGCAAAGGGAGGATGTTGGGACCAGCTACGAGACCATGTACTACAGCCCTGTGCAACGCATCTTTCAAATAGTGTCCTTCAAGTTGAATCACGAATCAGCTTCCAAGACCAAGCTGACGACTAAGAAGCTTTTCGAGATCTTGTCTGCCAACTTGACGGTGACATCGGGGGAGGCAGTGACGCAGTCCTTCCTCGAAGTCTTGATGGCTCTGTGGAATTCCTTGCTGAGCGACACTTCTTTCCGAGAGGAAGTCCTGCTTTCTGAGGAGCTCTTCGGAAAGCGAAGTCCCATCAAGTCCATATATGTTTTGCGAGACCTTGCCACTGCTTGCAAGAAGCAACCGCCTTGCGTGAAGTGGGTGTTCGATGCCCTCATGGATGCGGCGTTGACCAAAACCTTCAAGCAAGGCGAGCTCAACCCCCAGGCGTTGGCCGGCAAGAACCCCCGTGGGAATAATTCCAAAGGGCCTGACTCCTAGCACTGCTGCTTTTTTCTTAGGTTTTGCCTTGATTGATGGGGGCGCACTGCTTCTGAGGCTGTTGCATATGTGGGCATGGAAGTATGTCCTGAAAGATGAGATCCTGGACATGCTGTTGGCTCACAAGAGCCTGCCATGTGAGGACGCAAAACGCATCCGGGAGAAACTCTCCACTCAGGAGACGTGGCGCAAGGCAATGGCTGGTGGCCTTCTCTTCTCGCGGGAGACGCTCGACAATATCCCTGACAATGAACTTGACCCTAGCATTTTGACTGCAATTGGTGATTCAAGTGTCGCCCATGACATTGTAATGATCTGGACATGGCGCCGAGGCAAATCCGTGAAAGTCGTGGCCAACAAATCGTGGCTGGGGGCGCTGCAGCCAGCCAGTCAAGAGGCTGCGGAATTTCTGGCAGATCTCATTTACACCAAGAAGTACGACGAGAAGGTGAAGAGCGTGTTGCACACCAACTTTGACGTGAATGCCCTTCTCGAGCGCGAGGTGCTGAAGCCCATCTGGGACAAGCTAACCAAGAAAGCCGACAACACGGCTGCGGCAACGCAGGCGGAGTCAGCGGACGAAGGTGCGTTGGATGACGCCGCCCTTGTGAAAGCCGCCATCCGCCTTTCAGAGCCCAATGAAGCCAAGGCAACTGAGGCTGTCCATGCAGTTGAAGCTCTGAAGACTGAAGACAAAGAGTTTCTGCTAGAAACTGAGACAACCGCCAAGGACCTTGTCAATTCCCTTTTGCAGGTCGCGGTGGCTGACCAAGAGATTGACAAACTCATCCTTGCTTTGTCGAAGGTGGAATTCCTAAACACGCGAAGCCAGGAGGGTTCCCAACTTTTCATTTGGGACGTTGAGCAGGCAGGAGAGCATAAAACCGACGCTCGGAGGTCACCCCCTCCGTTTCAGAAAGAACACTTCGAGAAAGTGGTCAAGGGCGTGCTTTTTGCACGAAACAGGCAATCCACTTTGACCTTTGACGACTCGGACGGGCCGCCTCCCCCAGACGCTTCGGATGTGTTGCCTAGCTTATTAGATAAACACAGGATGCGTGCGCCGTCCATGCGTTGCTCATCTTAGGTTCTTGTTCTTTGACGGAGGCCGGTCAGGCCTGCATTCTCATTGGAACAACCTGTTCAAGGGCATCGGCGTGACTAAGATGTGGAATTTAATCCACAGTGAGGCCTCGACAACTGCGAACAGGAAGGCCAGGAATCTGTCAGGGACGGCGATTGAGCGTGGGGCCAGGGCCTCAGTGTTTTAATGTGATTTCCTCGGAGGCGCGGGGGCTGATAATGAGGTCAACGTGATTAACTTGGCAGAAAAGGTCTTGGTGACCACCACGGATGTGCAAAAGCTGCAAGCTATCACGGGAAGCCGGAAGAACCTACATTTTGAGGGGACCGTGTGTTCAGATGCTGCGCCTTGGATAAACCAAACAGTGCGCGGTTGTTTGGCGCGCTCAGCTTGCGCCCCTTGTTTGCGTGCGAGTTTCTGAGGTCTACGGGGTCCCCCGGCATGATTTGGCAGGGCTGACAAGGCTGGCACCTGTGTTCAAGCACGAGTTGCTTGGAAGCTTCCGCGTGGCTGGTGCACCGAACAACCAACAGCGAACAGATGGAAGTGCAAAGGACAACGTGGCAGGAGAACCGATCACTTGGAATCCAAGGCATTCGCACATGATCGAGGAATTGTTGCACCGGTATCGGCCACGGGCTGTCACACTCATGACAGCAGCAGAGCCTGCGACAGCCAGCGTGATTTTGACAAAAAGAATTCCAGTGACAGCAATTTGCTCCTTGGCTGCATCGCAGTTTGATGTCCTTTTGCTCGAGTTTGGTTCTGGGGCCCAAGAAGAGCACGCCAGGCTTCTCACAAAAGCACGCCAAGTGGTTCAAGGCCCAGGTCTGCACACAGCTCCTCGCGGCGATGACTGACCCTGCCAACGACAAGATTTTCAACGCAAAGCTGGGAAAACTTTTGCACCTTCCGCATGCGCAGAGCAGCAGCACCCCTGAGCCTTCCACGTCCACGGTGACAGGCAAGAAGCGAAAGTCGCGGGGAGGTGCCAATGCAAAGCCGAAGCCAAAGAAGGCTGCAAAGATGAAGGCGGCTCCGAAGAAGAAGTCGGAGAAGGATCTGATTGCAGACGAAGAAGACGAAGAAATTGAAGATGAAGAGGACGTCGAGGAGGAGAATCTGAGTGAAGACTCTGTGGGTAGTGATGACTAAACAAACTGTGGTGCCACAGTTTGTGCATTCTTTTGTTTAGCCAGCGCATGACAATAATGATGATAGCGGGACATGTCTGTTGGCAGCGAAGCAATCACAGACCCAGGGCAGATTGCAGTTCGGAGCGCTGGGAGGAAAATGGGATAAACACGCTGCTGCAATTGTGAGTGTCCTGTCTTTTGAACTGACAGTGCACGGAGAACCATTTGCAGTCCACGACCTGTGCTCTTGAGAGCCCAACCATGAGCCCCTCAAGCCAGTAAGTAGCATTGCCATTCATGAGCGGCGGCATCGAAGAAGGCAACTTTTTCCCGAGCCTGAGGAAGAACGACAATTGCGATGAGCCTGACTCTGGCAACCAGGAGGCTGAGCCTTCCATCGAGCAGCTCTTCGGCGAGGCGGGGGGATGGGATGATTCTGATGAGCCGGAGGACGAGAACGAAGATATGAATGAAGAAGAAGAAGCAGAAGAAGAAGAAGACAAAGACGCAGGAGAAGATCCTCCATGTCCAGTAGCGAAGGCCAAAGCCAAGGCCAAAGCCAAGGCCAAGGCCAAAGCCAAGGCCAAAGCCAAGGCCAAGAAAGAGCCCAAAGCCAAGGCCAAGGTCAAAGCCAAGGCCAAAGCCAAAGGCAAGGCCAAAGCCAAGGGCGCGTCAAAGAAAACCACAAATTATGAAAATACCCGAAAAGCTTTCTTTGACAACGCTGCCGAGAACGGCCTGGATAGTAATGCTGCCCGGAACGCCTGGCTTCAGAGCACAGAGAGGAAGAATGCGATAGCTTCAATGCCAAGTCCTGAGAGAAGGCAACGCAAATTTGTGAAACCTCCTCCCGCTGATGATGTAAACTAGACCTTGTGGCAATGTCTGCTGCGGGCGCGCAGCAGACCATGGCACCGCGTGATGGGCAAAGAAACAAAAGAGCAAGCATTGCGTGTTGGACCTTGCAAGTTGCGACTGTCCTTGAAAGTTGCGATGTTGTTGATTGATGTTATTGCCCTGCAGCTGTTTTCGCTTCACATCTAGAAAACTGCGCGTCAGTCCCACTTCCCACAGACATTACTGTGCTACCACAGTAATTATCTCGTCATGGTTGGACGGCATGGGCCGTCAGGAGGCACGCTTGCTTGGTGACGTGGAAGTCCAGCTTCTTCCCGCTCTATCAGCTTCATTCGGAGATACTGGAAAAGTTGGAGCAAGCCATCGTGTTTCGCAAAGGGAGCCCCATCTGCATGGAGGAGTTCAGGGATCTGCGAGTGTTCATTCATGTGAACAGCGACGATTATCTGGAAAGACATTACACAGAGGAAACTGCAGACTGGTGCAATCACGAAACTCGCACTTCCTCAGTGCAGCAGTGGATCGAGCATCGGCCTTGGGTTCAGCTGGTGCAAGGGCCCACGAAGAACCTGATATGTGCCATCAACGAGTACAAGTGGAAGCATTATCAGTTGCGGTGTGTGGTGTATGACATTCAACGTGCCCCTTATGGTGGAAATTATGGGCCCCTTTCCCATGCTTCCTGGGAGAAGCGCTTCTTGATTTGGGGCTGGCAGGACGAGCTCGATCGCGTGCCTGACCTGGTTGAGTGGTCCCAGGACTATTCCTCGATACTTTGCCTGCCAATCAGTGACCCCGTGCCAAAACCACGGGTGATGCTGAAGGCCCTTCACAGACGAGACGTTGACATGATTCGCAGGTTCATGCCACTTTCTCTCTTTCCTGGCAACGCCATCTGGCATCCTGATGACATCGAGCAGATCACTGCAGTACAGCATGAATCTGATGCAGAAGGAGAGGACGCTGACATGCAGGTTGAGGATCCGGAGTTTCTATTGGTCGACACCGCCGACCAGGTCCCTGGCACCGAGTGCGATCAAATTGGCCGTGTCCAAGTTGGACCCATCATCAACAATTCGCCATGGCACCAAGATCAGCGCGCAAAGCAGCGTGCTGCCGCCAGCTGCGGAAACGCAGCTGCTGGAACTTCAAAACCAGTCACTGTGTTCTCCTCTGAGTAGAGACTGAGACAGGCCCGCCGCCAGCCACAACGCACAGTGTTTTTGAGGCTGAAGTTGTGTGGCCTTGGATTGAAAAAAATGCATCGAGCCACGGAGTGTGGTGTTCGCATGTGCATGAGCACTGCTAGGCTTTGTTGTGGTGTGAGTGCACGGGCATTGCTGCTGCTTGTCGTCCTGCCCTTGACTTGCATCGCCGCAGTCATTAAGGCCCGAGTTTTGCCGAAGGTTTCCAAACATGTCGTCTGAACACGAGAGCACGGTGATTTTCGGCAGTCGGGCTGACCTTCGCGCAGAGCGGAAACGCAAGCGTGATGAGTCGGGGGACTGGGACATGCTTAGCCACCCAGACTTGCGGAGCATTCTGCAGCAGAAGGAGCGCTTGGAAACATTTTGATGAAGTATTACCCCCCGCTCCTCCATTTACCTGCGGATGCCATGCCTGAGACACCGCCTGTTGGCAACCATTCCTACACGGTCAAGCCTGCAGGATGCTGCAAGATTATGGTTAAGCTGGACAACTCAAGCTTTGTGGTGAAAGGCCTTGGACAATCACAGAAGTTGGCTTCGGGATGAAGTTCTACGTGGGGAGTGCCGACGATTTGCCACTGAGTGAGCGAGTTATGCCAGGGCTTGTCGCAGTGGCTTGGGCAGAGGCCCAGGTCCTGGCAAGGAAGTGGCAGCAGAAGAAAGATTCCGAGCAACCTGATGTCTCGCCCAGCTGCGATGCAACAACTGAGCCATCCCCCAGGATGCCTCTTCCGGAAGCGAAACAACACTGGCTTGGGAGCAGTTCAGCCCTGATCGACTTTGACTCCAGTACAGATTGGATCAGGTGTTCAAACAACTGCGCCCCCGCAGTTGGATGCCTTGCTGTTTTCCCAAACGGTGGTTTTTGCAAGCTGCAATTGCTGCTTGCTTCTTAGCAGCAACATGGTCGGGGAGACATGCAATTGACATGTCGCGGGGAAAGCTGAGAGTCTGAAAAAGGAGCCCGCGTGAGTTTCAACAGCCACTGCGTGTTCATGTGCATCAGAAGGCCAGCCATGTTGAAGCCCCCCGAGTCACTCTGCGCAAAAGATGAGGGGGTCACTCTGCGCAAAAGATAGGGCAGGCGGGATTTGAACCCGCGACCTCCCCACCAACCCGTGTGTCCACAGGTTGGTCCGGGCACGCTGCCATTGCGCCACCGCCCCTTGCTCCCTCTGTGGCAACTTCGGGGCCTGAACCCGGCCCAAATTTTGAACAAGTCTTCGGAGCCAACACGGAGAGTTTTTCCAGCTTGAAAACAATTTAGAGCCTGAACCCGGGGCCCAAATGGAACAGCTTTTCGGGGCCCGAATCCGGGACCCGAATGGAACAGCTTTTCGGGGCCCGAATCGGGGCCCGAATGGAACAGCTTTTCGGGGCCCGAATCGGGGCCCGAATCAAACAACTTTTCGGGGCCCGAATCCGGGACCCGAAAGGAACAGCTTTTCGGGGCCCGAATCGGGGCCCGAATCGAACAACTTTTCGTGGCCCGGGGCTCTTGGCTGTGGATGTTTCTCCAGGGGCTCTTTGGAGGCCACCGTTTCAATCTGCACATTTGTGTCCACCAGCCATCTTTTCGGGGCTCGAATGGTATACGACTTTTCGGGGCCCGAATCCGGGACCCGAATGGAACAGCTTTTCGGGGCCCGAATCGGGGCCCGAATCGAACAACTTTTCGGGGCCCGGGGCTCTTGGCTGTGGATGTTTCTCCAGGGACTCTTTGGATGCCACTGTTTCAATTTGCACATTTGTGTCCACCAGCCATCTTTTCGGAGCCCGAATGGTATACGACTTTTCGGGGCCCGAATCCGGGACCCGAATCCGGGACCCGAATGGAACAGCTTTTCGGGGCCCGAATCCAGGACCCGAATCGAACGACTTTTCGGCCCGGGGCTCTTGGCTTTGGATGTTTTTCCAGGGGCTCTTTGGAGGCCACCGTTTCAATCTGCACATTTGTGTCCACCAGCCATCTTTTCGGGGCTCGAATGGTATACGACTTTTCGGGGCCCGAATCCGGGACCCGAATGGAACAGCTTTTCGGGGCCCGAATCGGGGCCCGAATCGAACAACTTTTCGGGGCCCGGGGCTCTTGGCTGTGGATGTTCCTCCAGGGGCTCTTTGGAGGCCACCGTTTCAATCTGCACATTTGTGTTCACCAGCCATCTTTTCGGGGCCCGAATGGAATGACTTTTTGGGGCCCGAGCCCAGTGCCCGAATGGTAGTTTTTTTCTTGTGGTGCTTGAATACTTTGTGCAAGTTGGACTTTTTTGTTTTTGGGGGATCTAAAGCTTGACTTGCCGGTAGTTGAACCTTTCGACCATTGACAAACTCTTATGGGCCAGCATTGAAAAGATCTGGGCAGGGGGTGGACTCTCGCTACTTTCTTTGTCAAGCTCCAGCCGCCTGACTTCACGTCGCCGTTGCCAAAGGGGGCGTGCCATGGTTGTGAGAATAAAGAGCGAGCTGGGGGAGATGAAGAACACCAAGAAGCTGCAGGCCGACCCCGTGAATGTCAAAACTGCAACTAAGAGACGGCAGCTTGGAATAACAGTTCAGTCAATAATTGTAGTATGTGTTTTATTATCTCTTCAACTGTGTTCTTGAGCCTGCCCAAAACATCTTTGCAAACTGCACTGGGCCAGGTACGAGAACAGCCGGCGCTGCAACATCCGTGTGCGACTCACCAAGGAAGAACTATTGAATCTCCAAAACCATGATGAGTTGCTTGCTGAAGTAGATCGGCTGCGGCTGGACAATGACTCCATGAAGAAAGAATTGGATTTCTGGACCAAAAGCACTACCATGGGTGCACGGGACTGGTGTGACCGTCTCCGCCAGGCTGAGCAGAAATTCCGTGAAGCAGCTGAAAAGAACGCGCGGCTTGAAGAGGCCCTGCGTGATTTAAACAGCAAGTTGGACCAGCTTGCCCTTATGACAAACTGCGCTCGCGCAGTTTGTTTTGAGGCGAAAGCAGCCAGCGCCAGCGCCTGAGGCAAACCTGGCAGCTGCCATATGACGGGGTCTTTTCCATTGGCATGGGGCAATGCCGGAAAAAAAGAGAGCAGCTGCGCGTTCACGGCCTTTTGCTTCTTGCTTATCGGCTGCTAAGGTGGCCAACGATTGTAACCAGTAGGCTGCCAAGTTCCCCTGCTGCATGTTTCTGCCCAAGCGGATCCCGCCCCTTCCCTCTTGACTTTCTTCTTTGGGGTCCTTTTGGCCATGCAGCAACGCAAGTCAAGTTCAAGCCACCTCGGAGTAAGAGCGCATCCCAAAATTCTTCCCCCCCCCCTCCCTCCCCAAGATTTTCGGCAAAAAAAACACTTCCGAAAAACGGATTGTTTTGACAAAGAACGCGCACGCGAAAAAACAAGGTTTTCGGTCCAAAAAAAGCACCAAACAAAAAGGCATAAAAAGCATGTCCTTAATGACCGGCCAGTTTTGCGATGGGTGCATGTAGAAATGCTGTAGAGACGTCGCCTAGTCGCGCTATCCAGTTTGGTCGTGACATTTGTAGTGCGAGAAGTGTCCGGAGTGTCGTGAACATTGGCGTAGAAGCGTAGACGGAGTCTTCGTCCTCGATTTTCTCGGTGTAGCCTTTTGCGACGATTCGGCTTCGTACTCCTGGCCCTTTCTTCCGGTGTACCCATCTAGTAGGTATCGCTTCTCGTATAATGTTGTCGTCAACGGTAGACGCATCTACTTCGTCGTAGACGTCATGTAGCTTCATTTGATTTGACTCGTGTTTCATTCCTTCCAGTAGTTGTGTTTCGTCGTAACCTTCGTTGTCGAAGATTGTGGGTTGGTCTTCTGAGGTGTCGTCGTTTGTGTAGGGTGTGATGAATTTGCCGTTTGGAAGTGTCACTGCGTTAATTTTCTGTCGTAGTGGTGGTGGTTCTTTGGTTGCTTGCTCCGTTGATCTGATTGTAGTGTCCTTTGAGGTCTTCTGTGCTTTAGTGGGTTGCATTACTTCTTCCGGAGTTAAACGTCGTAGTGTTTGTCGAGGTGGTGCTGGTAGTGGTGGATGTTGTCGTCCGGTTGGTGAAGTAGCCATCGGACTATCCGGTAGTGGTCGTGAACTTGACGTCGATGTTGACGGAAGTCGTGGAGGTGGTGCAGTGCGTTGTTGTTTTGTTGCGGGTTCCGCAACGATGTCGTCCGTAGCGTTCGTTTGTTGACCGAAATCTTGCGTGGACCTTCTTTTCTCTGACGGTGGTAGTTGCGCATCCAACAGTGTTGCGAACGATGGGTTGTAGGTGTTCCGTCGTGGTGCCCACGGTGTGCCGGAAACTTTGTTCAATAGTGCGAGGTCGTATTTGAAGTCCGGTTGTAGTCTCCGCACTGTTCGTACCTTTTGTACGCCTGATTCCGTTGCGACGTAGTTTTCTCCAGTTTCGGAAACTTTTCCGAGCCAGATGCATTTCTGCATCCGTAGGTCTGCTTTTGGGAGTTTCTTGTGTTGTGGTGGAAGGTAGAGTAGTGTCTCGCCAAATTCGCAGATTGCTCGCTCGTAGTTTCTTCCCCAGCGGCGTTCGAAGCTTGTGTAGCCGTCTGAGTGAATGACGTAGCGATTTACCGTCCATGCTGCGTGTCGTACTATCCAAGGTAGTAGACAGTGCTTTGTGGACATCGTCATGCTGTAGTTGCTTTCAACCTGAGCTTTGACGACGCGGATTTGTCCGAGAAGTGTTCTATGTAGTCGCTCAACGCTTCCTTGACTGTTGCTGCTGTAGGATGGTGAATGTCGTACAGTCATTGAGCCGACTTTAGATGCTGTTGCTTGTAGTAGTGCATTGAGTGTGTCTTCGTTGTCGCTTTGTAGTATGCCGTGTGTTCTTCCGCATTCAAAGATGAATGCTTGTAGGTTGTTGATCATGTAGTCCATCATTGATGGTTTGTCCGGAACCAATACCGCCATGCACAGTTGTGTAGTAACATCAACTGCCGTTAAGACTGGTATGGTCTTCGGATCTTGTTGTGATTTGATGTAGGCAAAATCCACTTGGATGATGGGTTGTCGTGATTGTTGTTTCTTGTAGTTGTCCTGGCGTCCTTTGCCTTGAACGCAAATTGGACACCAATTTCTGTATGGTAGGTGTGTCAAGTTGTGTTCTGCTATTTGTTGTGGAGTGGGCTGCTGAGGTTGTCGTAGTCCTATTGCTCTGTGTGCTTCATGATGCTCGTGTTGTTGTTCCTCATCGTGGTTCTCCTGGATGTACTCGTAGTCTTTCTTCACGGTGAACCTTGTTGTTCCTTTCCATTGAAATGGTAGTGCTGCGTTGCCCATGACTGTCCAGTCATCTTTGCGTTGTGAAACTTCTCCAAAGTTGTTGTGAGTGATTGTAGTTCTGTGAGGTTCAAGTGTGTTGATTGGTGGATGTCCTGGTCCATCTGTTGGAGTGAAGAGAGTTGTTCTAAGCGTTGTGTGGTGTCGTATCCAGTGTTCACCTTGTCTTTCCCAGTAGTCTTGGTTGTCCTCCTGTGCTGTGAGTGGTCTGTGGATTGTCTCCTTTGGTTGTGTGGTGTCAAGATTTGTAGAAGGTGCTGCTTTAGGTCTCCATATCTTTTGTGGTGCTCGTAGTTGGATCTTTGATCTGGTTGGTGGTGTGTCCATTAGCCGTTGTGGTTGTGAGCTCTGCCTTGTTGGTGTTGTCTTTGATGTTGCTCTGCGTGTAGGTGTTATCTTTCTTCTGAATCTGGTTTCTCCAGTCCAGTTGTCACCTTCTAGTCTTCGTTGTAGTTCTTGCTTGGAAAGTTGTGTTGGGTTCTCTTGTAGTTGTTCTTGCTCTTGCCCTTGTCTGTTGATGATGGTTAGTCGCCAATCATCTAGTTCTTCTTCAGGTATTGGGCAACCACTGTTGTGTGGTGTGAATAGTGCTTTGCGTGGTCGTTTGTGTACTCTGATGGCGTAGTCACCATCAAGTTTCCAGTAGTCAGTGTTTCCACCAAGGATCTGTCGTAGTCCTTGGTCTGTGTGTGTGAGTGGTGCGATTTGTTCTTGTTGTTGTGCTGCTCTCTCTGTAGGTTGAATCACAGCAATGGATTTTCCACTGTCTGTAGTCATTGGGTAGATGTCGAATCCTGTAGGGATGTCGATCTTCTCTGCTCGTAGGTAGAAAAGTCCTGAGTGTCTGATGAGGTGTGCTTGTTGTTGTCCATGTGTGATGGTGCAGTGTCGTGGAGTGAAGTCAAGTCCATATCCTCTATCAAGTAGTCTTGATGCACTGAGGATTGGGTACTTCACATCACAAACGTAGTAGGGTATCATGATCCTGAAGTTGTCCTGCTTGTAGGGAACGTACTTGCTGCCGTAGACAGGAATCTTCTTGTTGGTAACCGTGTAGAGTTGTGGAACTGATTCTCCACAAGGTCGAAGCGGTAGGTCTGGTGCGTAGTCCTTCGGGCAACGTGTGTAGACGCTCCTGAGTCGATCAGCAGGTGGTGGTATGACTTGAAGTTGGAGTACATGATGTAGTGGGTGATAGTGTCCTCAATCTTCTTGTTCCTTTGTTGTTGTCTTGCTGCTGCTATGTCGAAGTATGGCTGTGTGTTGTCTTCTTGTAGGAATTGTTGAAAACTCTTGCTGTGGTCGTTCCATGATGTTGTGTGTGTCGTTCTCTTGCCGAGTAGTGATTTGGATTTGTGCTTGTGTAGTCGTGAGTTTGCTTGTCTGATGTGTCCAATTGTGAGGTGTGACTCGTTGATGCCTCCAATGTAGTTTGCGGTGTCCTCATAGCTGTTGTCATTCCAATCCCAGCTGTTGTCATAGTCGTAGTCGTTCAGTTCTCCTCCATGTAGTTCACCTCGTGTTGTCCTTCTTCTCCTTCGTAGTACCAGTCCCAATTGTCGTTCACATCCTGAGGTAGTTCTTCATTGTTGTCGTGATCTGCTTGTTCTTGTTCTAGTGGATGTAGTTCTTCTCCTTCTCCTATGTGCCATACTGGCACTCTGCAGTCTTGTGCCCAGTGGCCTGGTTTGCCACATCGATGGCATGTTGTGTAATTGTTGTTTCCTTTTCCTTTTGATTTGCTGTAGTTTCCTTGGCCTTTGTAGCCTTTGCTTGATCCATGTCCTTTGGATCCTGAGTAGCCTTTTCCTTTGTTCTTGTTGTATCCTCCTTTGTTGTAGTTTCCTTTGCTGCCTTTGTCGAATCCTTTGTAGTGGCCTTTGCTTCTGTACTTACCTTTTCCTTTGTTTCCTTTGTAGTGTCCTTTGCCTCCATATTTGCCTTTGCCTTTGTAGTTTCTTCCTTTTCTCCAAATGTTGTCCACGTCCATCGGTGCTGTCCCACCATTGTAGTTTGTGCCAACTGCTGAGCTCGCTCTTGAGAATGCAGAGATGGTTTTGTAGTAGTCCAGGATGACAACTCTGATCTCGTTGTAGTTCGTGATCTGTCCAGCACGTAGTTGGAGATGCTGTTGGAGTGCTCCTTTGGTCTTGTTGAGTAGTATTGCAATCTTTACTCCATCTGGTAGTGCTGTGCCGTTGTCTTTCTCGTAGCGGTTGATGTCGTATTCCCACTGTAGGAATTGTTCTTCAAATTGTGCTTCATTGAATGTAGGTTCCAGTAGTTTGGTGAGGTAGCCAACACTGCGTGTTCCTACTGGTAGGCTGAACCTGTTGTGCAAAAGCCGTAGTGTTTCACATCCATTGGCATTGTAGCGGTTTTGTCTAACCACTGTAGCTGCTGCTCCTTGGCAGATGTTGATGAGGATGTAGTGTAGATCTCGTGAGAGGTCTACTGCTTTTGCTGCCTGTGTAGGGTCGCGTATGTGGGCTCTGATGTCTGCATCTTCAATTTGTCTTGTAGCTGCTTGTGCTAGTTGTAGCACCATGTCGAAGTCTCGGTCGATAAGTCCGAGATATGCTTGTAGTTTGAACAGCCACTCTTCATACTGTGAGTAGTCACCAGTGAAGAACGGTGGTGGCAGTTTGTATTTGTGTAGCCTTTGGACGTCTTCCTGCTCCTGTGTTGTTCCCGTAGTTGTGGCTCCTATTGTCTCTTCTGCTGTGGGCCCGTTGTCTGCTCCTGTAGTTGGTTGTGCTGATGCTGCTGCTGGTTCTCCTGACATGTCGTAGTAGTTGGGCATGTTGGTTGCCTGTGCAGTTGTAGTACTTACTGCTGTTACTGGAGCTCCCCTATGTTTAGGATCTCAGCTCCGCTACCACGTTAAAATTAGTCGATACTTTACTACAAGTGCAAGTGTTGTTTCTGTTGTCACAAACACAAATGTAGTTTCCCAGCATGCGCTCTTTTGCTTGTAGACTCAAGGCCTGCGGTCGAGTAGTGAACATCATGCATGTACAAAGGACAAGTAGTACAGCATGGTATTTGACAAGAAAGAGAGAGAGAGAGAGAGAGAGAGAGAGAGAGAGAGAGAGAAAGAAAGAGAGTGGCCGCGAATTCACCATCCCAGTCTTCACAGAGGCAGAGGCCCAAATGCATGCCAGGAGCCCAAAGTGAAGGAGGAAGCCAGAGAGGAGCAGCATTTCTCGCAATTTTGGACACGAGGCATGCCTGGCAGGTAGGCTCCGGAATGTCCTTGCTGGTTGCCAAAGCGCTTAAAACTGGAGTTCACTAGATCCTCAGGCTTGGGAATGTTGGTTGCCTCTTTGCGGCAAGGAGGAAAAGCCTGAGTAGTGTGTGCGACGGCCTTCAGCAGGCCCAACAAAGCGGTGTATGCCGGCGCACAGGCAAATTGTGACTATCTCGTGCCGTA
The DNA here is from genome assembly GCA_963377175.1 of Effrenium voratum. Lineage (NCBI taxonomy): Eukaryota > Dinophyceae > Suessiales > Symbiodiniaceae > Effrenium > Effrenium voratum. The sequence continues at coordinate 1,695,889 of CAUJNA010003350.1, forward strand.
GCGTGCCATATTGCTGTGGCGGTGTCCTTTCACATCCATGAATCTATCCAAATTATTTCGCAGAACAACACACAATCTTCTCCCATTCGTTTCATTTTGAGGAAATGTTGGCCATGTTTGGAGCAGGCAGAATGCATGCCTTGCCTGCCGTGGGACAATATCCCTCATGAGATTGGGCCAAAATATCCAAAGGTCAGGTCGATTTGAGGAGCATAAGTGACTTGCCAAATTTTCCCAACGACCAGGGACTCTCTAGTGTATATTTAGAACGCGGCTCGTGTGGAATGCAATTTCTCAGCCGCAGGGCTCAAAAGCAGCCATGCAAAGTGCAGGATGGACACGCAAGCATTTAAATATTTCCAGGCACTCAAATAATTCAAAACACTCAAAGAAATCGAACAAACAAATCACTCCGAGGAAATCAAAGCTTCGAACATTTCAACGCACTCAAAACCTTCAGAGCACTCGAAGCATTCAGTCAAAGATTCAGAGCACGGAAGCTTGTTAAGTTTTCACATTTTCTCTGTGCGTTCGACCTGCGGAGCTTGGAAGCTGCAATGGATGCGCTTGATCGCATTCTAACAGACTGGCAGCGCTGCAAGCCCCTCGGCTCAACGTTCGAGTCCCCCACTTTCCACTCGCGTGAATGAAATTTGATGTCTAGCTTGCGTAGGCCGCGGGGCGCAGTGATCCCAGTGGAGGGACTGGCAAAGGTGCGATGCTTCCGGCCGAGAGTCGATCGAGAGTTCTTGTCACTGAAATCAGTATCCGGATCGTCAGCCGCCCGCAGCTCCGGAACCTCACCCCAAACGCGCACACTGTCTGATCCCCAGCGGCAACGCCGACACCTGGGGCGCTTTGGGGCAACGGGCCAGACGGGGATCTTGCAACGCCTTGTGCTAGGAGCTGGTGGAATCAGGTGCCGCTGCTCAGAGCACTTGCAAAGCGCAGCAGTCCCGCAAAATTGCACCCCTATATATATATAATATGTATAGATATATACACGTGTGTGTGTGATTTGCTTGTGCCTTTGTTTCTGTTTTATACCCGTTGTGGGATGAGCCTCCCCAAACATGCAGTGAACATTCAGTCTTGCAGGTGAGACAAGCGATGCTGGCGAGGGCGTTGTGCCCTTCCTGCTTTTCTGGAAGGCACGCGCAGCACTCCGATGCCAAGAGCCATCATGGAGTTGTTTGGAGCGAAGCTCCCATTGGGGGTGATTTTGGCCAAGCATCCTCTAGGAGCTCACATTTGCCTGTTCAGCTTTTCGAGGTGCCTGACACTCAATGCCGATGCAGGTGATGCAGCTCCTCGCATTTCGGATATTCATCTCCAGCCCAAGCATGTATCGGAAGTTGCCAATCCGCAATTCAAAGATTTGTTTTGTCCCTCAAAGCTCACCTGGGAGTGTATGGTAGGCTAGCAGGGGCGAGCCTTCCGGCTTCAACAGTACACCCCTTGCCCCTTGCGCAGGTCTTGGAAGAGCGCGACGCAGCGGTAGACGAGGTTTTCCTCCCGCGTCCCAAGCGGTTCATGGTGTCGTGTTCGATGCAGGCGCCCATGGCGGCCGAGCTGCGGGGCCTCCGCCAAGCGCTGCTGGGTCGCCTGGACCGGACTATGCTCGGACGGCGATGGGCGAATCGCATGATTTGTCCAGTGCCGGTGCTCGACAGGAAAGGTAAAGAATGAACAGAAAAGTGATGCATCAAATATGAAGCTGATGTGCAGGATCGCAATGGCGGGACCGTTTCCAGCAACTTCTTGCTGGAGGCGGAATGCGAGAGTCTCAAGCTTGACACGGCCGGAAATGAAGGGGGCGTGAAGGGGGCTTGGCAAATGAGTTGGGAGGCGGTTCGCAGAGCGCATCGCAAATCGGCAGATCCAACCGCATGGCGGCCACTCAAGGAGGGTGAGACACTTGCCCGTGTCATGGAGAAAGCGACGCTTACCCAGGAGGTGGTTGCCAACGTCGCTGCTGCGGAGACCTCCACAGCTGGGTGGTGGGGACAGCACAGCATGGCCCTCGGAATCTGCACATTTCAGGAATCTTTCGTTTTGACAGAGTTTCGTGTGACGCGTGCGGACAGCTCATATTGAGACCTTAGGCTTAAAGCTGGCCCCAGATGAGCTTTCCTCGCTGCTGCTACCCTGGCTGCAGGAAGGGCTGCGCAGCGTAGTGCGCGAGAGATGAATGCGCAGACAGCAGTCCAGGAGCTTGTCGAGGACTATTGCCGCGGCAGCCGCAGTGCAAAGATTTTCTGCGTGAAGGCAAGAGCACACACGCTGGAGTCCAGATTTCATGGATGAGCCAACAGAGTTGCCCATGAGAAGCGATAAGCCTTCACTGTTCCTGTCATCACAGTGTCAGAAAGCTGTTATGTGACATGCATTTGACCCAGCGCCAGGATGTGGCAGGTGTCCGTGTTCGGGATGCCTGTCTCCACCTGTGCCGCAACGAATGGGACGGGAGAGCTGTTGACATCGTTCAGCTCTGGATAACCTGCACACTTGACAAGCCTTGCTTTCATTGCAGGATGTAGAAGCCGCTTTGCAGAGCTTTTTCGATGCATCAAAGAAAGTTGGCAAAGAGGCGGCCATGTCCAGGTTGTTATATTGACGAAAGCTCTCCCAGGCACTCAGCTGGAGCTCCGGTGGTGCCAAGCTGCTGGGCCAAAGCAGTTCCCATGGCATCGGATGCATCGATCGGATGGCAATTCGAGGCTCAGACAAAATGAGCGGGACTGCCCCATTTGCGTGGAGAAATACTCCACAGGCAAGTGCTTTCATGCCTTCCATGCCCTTCCATGCCTTCCGGCTTCCTCTTTGTGTCTCCGGCAAGGCAACAAGTCCATCATGACGAAGTGCTGCTTTCAAGTTCTTTGCGAGAGGTGCCATCAGAGACTCACGGACTCGACAGGCGCGAGTGCTTTGGCCAGTTGGCCACTTGAGACCCGACTGGCAACAGTCGCCTGCGGCCACACCAATGACACTGGCAATAGCCCTGGCAAAAGACCCCCAGTCGAGAAGAGCACTTGAGAGTTGAATAGGGTAGGTGTGATGCAACCGTGTTAATGCCGTGAATGCAGTTCTCAAGATTTTGCTGCCAGGCCGCCTCTCTTGTCCTTTCTGCCGCGGTGCCGATGGTTTGCAGAGGGTGGACTTCGATTTCGAGGAGCTTCGCTCGAGCGGACTCCAACGTACCCCAACCATGCAAAGATCCAAATGAAAGCTAATGGCTCGCGAAAGAAGTGTTGGAAATCATGTTACATGTTTGCAGGAGGCTCCGAGGCCCAGCCGTCGGTGGCTGACGCGGAGGGTCCGATGCTTTTGAATCAGCCCTTTGGATTGGAACGCCATGTGACCAAGGTGGAGCTTCCACCAGGATCCGCACTGAGCAGTTCAATGTGTAGGCCATGAGTAAAGCCCACTTGAGATGCAAGTCGATCCCCTCCTCGATGAAAGGTGAGCACACCTCTCTCAGCTTCCGCGCCTGAGGCTGGCGTCGTGTCGGCAGCAGCTTAAGACAGCTGGCACCCACCTGCCGCAGCCTCACAAACTCCGGGCACAATGGGCACGGAGCGGCAGAAGCGTTACATTTCTTGTTTCGGCGTAGTTCGGATGACTCCAACATGCTGAATGGATGGATAACTGGCTTTGTTCACCGCTTCTTTTGCGGTCAATCTCTGGCCTGTATTGCTTCTGTGTTGTCCTCGGCAAGCCGAGGCCTTTTGTGCGTTGCCGTGGTAGCCTGCAATGTATGCTGCGTCACCTGAAAATAGTCGATGTGCAAGGGGTTGTGCATGGTTGTTTGAGGACATCTAGATGCAAGGGCTGTGGGGGGGCAACTTGATTCCAAGTTTCAAGTGCCTTGCTTGTTCGAAGGTTGCAAGGTTAGAAGGGCTATGCGAACGCCGCGCTATGCGAACGTAGCGTGATGCCGCCTAAGCGGGAGGGCAAGGCCAAAGCTGGCCCTGGCGCCAAAGCGCGCGCCAGGCCGGGCTTGGGTCGGCCACCCGGGAGCGCCTTCTTTGGGTGAAATTGAAAGGCGACGTCAACGTTCTTTTTTGATGACACTGCCAGTTGGGAGGTCTGCGAGAGCTGCAAGCCCCGAGCCCAAAGTTGAGCCCAAGGATGCGACACCAAGGACGGGGGTCGAGATGCTACAAGAATTTCACTGAATCTGACGCCAGGTCAAAGCGCGAGCCCGCTATGGCCTTGGGTATGGCTCGATGCAACTCGAAAATCCTGGCAGTTGCCCAGAAGTTTTGGACACAGCGCTGAGAGTCCAAGGCCAAAGAGCGTGTGCCAACCTGGCGCAACAAGACGGTGCAAGGCGCGGGTGAACTCTGCGGCTTGCGCGGCTTGCCAGTGGAATACAGCGAGGCCTCTTCTGCGATCCATACATCGGGGCCACCAGCTTGGAAGGTGGCAAGCCTTCACAGGCGAGAGCCCACAGTGATATCCCACTTAGTCACTTGCAACCAAAGTGACCTTACAGGTGCTGAGTCCCGGCCCCAGCCGGCATGCCCTCGCGAGTGAGCTCCATGTGTTTGAGGCCGTACATTCCTTAGGTCCTTGCACTGTGCCGGCCAAGGCGACGTTGTGGAGATGGGCGCAAAGCTTCTGGCAAGTCGGGCCACGTGGCCGTTGCCCTTGGCCGACTCAGAGGTGGATGCCTTCCGCCGCAGCCCGAGATCTGTGTATCGGTCCAGGCCTTCAAGCGGCCTTTCTTATTTCACAATGCTCAAGACATTGTCAGCCGGGCAAATGGGCAGCGTGAGCCAACGCTAATTCCGGCTCTTCAAATGTGAAGCATGGAGAATGCCTTTCTCGAGTCATGGACTGGAGCCGATCGAGCCAAGGTGAGTCGCTACAACTGCTGAAGGAAGCCCATGACCGTGGCCAAGAAGGGCAAGCAGCTTTCGCTAGCCCAGAGGCCTGCGAATTGTTGCAACACATGACACCCGTATCGTGGGCATGGGCCGTGTTTCCGCTTATATCACGTGAAGGGCGGCATGAAGTGGTGCCAGAGAACGCTGTATCTTGGTCTCATAGGATTAGATATGACATGCTTCCACAGAAGCCAGGCTCTCAAAGCGAGGGGATAAGTCGCCTAAGGAAAGAGATCACCGCGCTGGAAGTGGGCAAGCGGTGGTTATCCGAGGGCGGCTGGCGCGGGGAGAATGGAGGTCATGCCATTATGCTGCTGAGCAGAGAATTGATTTGCGAATAGCAGATGTGCCTTGCAGTGCAGCGCAAGGTACATGATTCAGAAGAAATCAAAACGTGCCCTCTCCGCAGCTATCATGTCCTCAGCTTCACTTGACGAATTTGCGGTTCCAGGTGAGGTATCCTTCACGGTGTTGAACACCGGCGCAGGGATTCACTCGTTTCACAGCTGCGACGTGCAGTCGCTGCAGCTGGGCAAGGTGCGCTACCAAACGGGGTCCACGCCTTGGGTGTTTCGGTGTTTGCTTTGCTCGGACGGAATTTGCTGAGGCTTTGCTTGAGCCCAGTCCAGATGGATTGCCTAAATTTGGCATTCCTCTATACTTTGCTGCTCGGATCAACTTGCAATGCGCATGCATGGCAACGTGGCAGTTTCCAAGGTTCAGAATGTACTATGTGCGGCATCGCACACACAATAGTTTTCAGCTGTATGAAGTCCTTCTCCCAACTCTGAAGTCATCAGATGTGTCCCATTCCGGAGCTTGCTTTACCACCCCCCAGCGTGCCGGGACCTGCTATGCCAAATGTGTGTTCCTGGGTCTCCGCACGCTGCTGGCGGAGCTTGGCGTATCCTCTTCAGGTCGGCGCAGGTGCATGTTGAACTACCGCATTTGCTTCCTGGAGCGCATAGCCCAGGAATTGGATGAAGCGAGTCAGCCGAGCCTCACCAACAGCGACCGCATCACGCTGAGTGTGGCTCTGAAGCAGGTGGCAAGGCGCTGCGTCCGCGACCCCGAAGCTGCCAGCGCGCAGACCCGAACCCACGCTTGCATGCAGCGGATACAGGGGGCCGTGCGCCTGAAGATTCAAGACCCGTCGCTGGATCGAGCACTTTGCGCAGATGCCCTTCAGCATCAGAACCTTCGGCTCCAAGGCGCTGAGTTCCGCGGACTTCAAGGCTTTCAACTGCTGGCATTCCGTTCGCTGGTGCCACCAGATGTCCGCAACGCCTTTGCAGGTCCTTCAGCATCCAAAGTCTTAAACCCCCATGTGGACCTCACCGGTCTTGCCTCTGCCAGGGCTGTCGCTGGCGGACCCACGCTGGAATTTCTGCCGCAAGCGCTGCTGATGTGCGAGACTTGATTCTGTCAGATCTTGTCGGCTTGGTGCTGCAACACCCACAAATTTGAGAACCACTATGTTCACTTCCGGGAATCTGGGAAACACTGCGTCCTCTCACAGGGAAGACACTCATCGTTTCCCTTTCGGGGTACTGTGTTTCTCGCTTGAGGACCGGCTGGAGGAGGTGCAATGCTCGCGGGCCTCCAAGCACCTGATCATCGGAGTGGTGGAGACCTTGGTCTTCGAGGCTCGGGACCTGTGGGACCTCGTGAGCTCCGAGACCTCGGAGTCCTCGGAGTCCTCGGAGTCCTCGGGACCGTCTCTGAGTTTGGGCCGGGGCCGGGAGCTGCTGGGCGCGGCGCACCGCCTGGGAGCGCACTACGTGGCGGCGGTGCGCTCCGTGGGCGGGGGGCGCAGCACCGGCGCGCACGCGGTGCTGGTGCTGGCCGCGCTGCTGGAGCTCTTCGAGGACCTCCTCCGTGCCACGCCCGGCCTGGAGCTGAACCAGCTCCTGAACGAAGAACCAAAAGCCGAAGAAACGAGAGGAACGAGAGGAGCGAGAGGAGCGAGAGGAGCGAGAGGAAGAGCCAAAGGCGTGTGGTGGTCCCTACGTCCCTGGGAGAAGCCGGATGGGCCTGCACTCAGCTTCGCGGAGCTGACTGCCTGGTTGCCGATGCCATCACCTGCAGCTTGCGTCTTGGATATGAAAAATATGTTTGGCACCTCTCTTTCCCAAAGCAATTCCACTCAAGCCCCTCTCAAATATGCACCTATCAAACTAGCAGCAGTCATAAGATCGCAAGCAGCCTTGATGCCAGATCACGTTGACCTACATCCAAGTTTCTTGTGTATGCGGCTCAGATCGAATTGCTTTTGGTCCTGTTTCCCAACTCTGAAGGCGAAGTGCGGAGCAGGATTTGCAGGCGCCACGAGAATGACAAGCAGTCCTTGTGGGCAGGAGCACACGACACCTCCGCGCTGTTGGTTGGACCGCCTGAAAGCGAAGAAAGGTCGGAGGCCACGGGCGTCAGCAAGAACTTGTTGGACTTTTCCCGGAGGCTGCGGCGTCTCTGCCCGGGCAAGCCATCTCTGCCAGACGTGGACCGTCCATACCAAGACTGGGAAGTGGACCTCTCTGCTGCCTTCGACGAGCAGGTGGATGCAAAGTGCCCCGAGTGGGCGCAGGCCAGAGACTTGGCGCTCTTTTACCAAATGCTCCTGGCAAGCCTTCCGAGCCTCCCCAATTCCCTGGCTGGCGGAGCTGTGCCCCCAGCAGATCATGTCTTGATGGCCAGAGAAGCGGCAGAGCTCAGCTTCAAATTTGGGCTTTTCAACCCTCCGGAAAAGGTCATCGTGCATGTGGAGCATGTGTGCAGCCTCCCGCCTCGCCGAGTCAACAAGTTGTATCCGCATGCATCTTTGACACATCCCAAGCTGCTGTGCCAAGATATGAGCTACCTTCGATTTGGAGGAGCTATGGAGAATGAGCTGCTGTCCTTGAAAAGACTCCCTGACTTTGATAGTTCCCTGACACAGGCACAGGCAGAATCACTGCTTAGCATTCTGAGTTGCCCGGGCATCCGAATCCCTTTGCTGCTGCAGTTTGTGGTGCCCAACCACATCGCCTTGATGCACCATCGCCAGTTTCAAAGGATTTTCTTTGCGTGCTTGTTCGAGCCGGGGCTGTTCGACACCTCCAAGCCCTCGCTTGACGCGAAAGTCCCATCGCAGGAGCCCATGGGGACAGAGTTCGGCTGGTTGAGCGAGGAGTTGGCGACGAGTCCGCAGCTGGTATTGCCCTTGTTGAGCCAGCTCTTCGAAGCCATGAAAGACTTGGGCAACGGGGACTGCGACGGTCCACTCGTGCAGCCCTTCCTTTTCGTGGTGCATGTGGCGTTGTTGGTGCAGGACTTTATAGAGCAAGCCAAGTCAGAAAAGTCGGAGAGATCAGCGCGTGAGTGCCTGGAGGAGCACGCGCGGCTCTTCCGACGCTTCACCCAGAAGTTCGCGCGGAAGGTGATCGCCCGGTGGATCGGGCAGGCGAACTCCGCCAAAAGCTACGATCGTTTGATGCAGTGCCACGCGCACCTGGCGATGACCGCGTGGCCGGTGGCAGCTTTGGAAGACGGTGACGTGCAGAGTCTGGGCGTGGCAGCCTGCACGTTTAGCCTGTGGAGCGAGAAGCTGGGCGATGCCAATTCTGTGGAATACGCAGGGGACCAGGCGGACGTGATCCACCGGGTCTTCGCCACCCTGAGTCGGCAACGAGTGCCCTTGTTGAAAGCAGTGGAGAATGCCGAAGAGCAGGAGCGCAACAAGTTCTTCAGCTTCATTCTGGCAGGTGCCATCGGCACGGACCGGTTGCCAGAATTGTCTTGGCGCGCCACTGAGCAGATGCCCAAGGTCTGCATCCGCGTGGTGGAGACCAGCCATCCCATTTGCAAAGCCGACTTTAGCAGTCGCAAGGTGTGCCTTCCAAAGGCAGCGAGGATCATTGTGCGCTTCGACCCGCTGAGTCAGCTTGAGTCGGGAGATTTTCTCAAGGTGTACGCAGGCCAAAAGAAAGATGCCTCCAAGGTGGTGTGGATGGCCGGGCGCAGCGATGTGGCTAAAAATGGCTGGCCTGGAGTTGATGCTCCGGGTTTGGTCATCAACTCGGAGTGCTTTCTTGTCATCATGGAGCGTTTGATGCACGTCAGAGCCACTGAGGAAGAGGTGGCCTATGGATACCGTCTCATTGCTGAGGCGGAGATGCCTTCGAGTGCAGTGACTTCCATGCAGAAGCAGCTGAGCACAGCCTCTGCCTTCGTTTGCGCATCGATTCTGTCGGAGGTGGGTGGAGACGTCCAGGAGGCCGTGGAGCAGTACGGCCAGAAAGACGTCCGCCAGAAGTGGGAGGAGTTGGAGACGTTGAGTGAAGCCCGGAAGAGCAGCTTGGGGCTCCGCGTGGGTGGCTGCTTCTCCGCTCAAGCGCACGACCTGCAGGACGCTTGGCTCACGGGGGCGCGAGTAGACCTGGGTATGGCCAACATCAGTTTCGAGGCGCGGGAGACACTGCAACCCATGCCCGCGGACTGCTTCGAGGACTCGGTGGCCGGTTTGAATCGATGGTTGGCTGATGCTCCATTTGTTGTAGTCTTTGTTCCGCAGGTAGAAGTTGGAGCTATGATTTGGGTTCCCAGGAGCCAGATTACCGAGAGGCCTTGGGCGCAGAGCGGCCCAACGTGCTGCCCATCTCCAACTCCCTCTACGCCAAGAAGTTCAGCTTCAGATGCCACAGCCTCGAGTACACTGCTGAGATGTGGGTGCCGCCCTCAAGCGTCGAGTGGGTTGGAAGAACGTACGTCCGCTGCTTGCCAAGTGCTTGTCAACGCTTGCCTTTTTTTGCATAGGCGGCGCCTGAGTTCACCCTGGCTCTGGAGTACCAGGGCGGCATCAAGTTGGGCAAGGGCGACGCAGTGCCCTTTGTGTTTCATCCCAGCCGCTCTGGCTCTGGCGGCTCTGGCTCCGGCTCCTTCGTGCGGTGGCGGGAGCAGCAGTGGACGGAGCTGGCCTTGGCGGATGTGCCGGGCCACCTGCGCAGCCATGGCGCGGGCGCCGAGGTCCTCGCGGCGCTGCTCTCCACTCCTCCGGCGGACCCCACCTTGCTCAACGAGCCCGAGCCCCACTTCGCCCGCTTCGGCGACTGGTGGAAGCAGGCGCGCTGGTACGGCCGTGCCAGTGGTGCGGCCGGCTCGGTGCTCTTGTGCGAGGCCGGCTCCGGCGCCAGCGCTCGCTGGCTGGAGTTTGAGGCAGAGCCGGGAGGCGCTTTGGTGGCCTTCCAGATCCAGGAAAGAGAGAGAGAGAGGGTTAGTCCCCGGTGCGGAATGAGGAAGCGGCCGCACGCTGTCAACGGAGGGCGTGAGCACTGTTTTGCTTCGTTTTGTTCTACTTGTGCTATGTTTCAAGGCTGCTCACATGATCATGCAGCTGCACATCCTGGTTTGCCGACCACTGATGTACCGACGCCGATGGCGTGCATACGTCAAACGAGTCGTGTTTTCCCAGGAGCACGGCCGGTGCGCGGCGCGGGAGGCGGTGTGGACCTCGGACGCGCGGCGCTCGCTGCTGGGCTGCGACGTGGAGGGCCGCTTCGAAGTCTTCGCGGTGCCGGCGCCGTTGCAGCGCCAGGCAGGGGACCTGCGGCCGGGCGCCTACGGCCGGTCCCTGGTGCTCACCTCCGCCGCACCCCGACAAAAAACACAAATAGGAAACCACAAAACACAATACAAAACACGGACGTGCCTAGAGGGACCAAGATGGGCGAAGTGGGAAGTGTGGAAGAAACGACACGTCGTGTTGACATCCTTGGAGGTGAGAAGGAACACGTGCCCAACATATCCTTGTTGTGTATCGTGTCTACCTCACAAAACGAAAATGCATAAAGAGCAAAATGTAATTCGAGATCACAGGATGAACAAGAGGCATCCTGGTCTTGCATGGCTAAGGCAGGAACACACGTGCCGCAGCGCTTCTTGCGCGGACTCCTACCAGAGGTCCTATTGCCTCACTTTTGCTTTTGGCAAGTCTCAGAGGACCTCATCAATGGAAGGCCTGGTTCAAAAGGATCGCGAATTTTGCTTGCAATAGCGAGTCTACGAGTCTGCCTGCAGGCCTCAACATCGAAACAGTCGCTGGTTCGGCTACAGCCTACAGCTGCAGATTGCAGATGGCCGCGCCCGAGTCTTGCGTTTAGCCCTGGAGACAGAGGTGCTGCATGAACTGCAAGATGCTACGCGGCCCAGCTCTCCGCTGTTCAAGCTGGGGGAGTTCATGAGCACGGTGGAACCCCTGTCACATGTGCTGTTCTGGTCCAAGCACGGAGAAGACGGAGAACAGATGGCCTCGCCGTTGGAGCTGGTGGAGATGCCGCGGCTGCAGCTCCGCTTTCGTGTGCGTGAGGGGCCCGTGCTCGATGGGAAGGTGGTCTTTCAGCCCAAGCTCTACTGTGATGCTTATGGCGGACAATTCTTCGTGGACCCCACTCCATTCCATTTGTTGCTGCCCAACTGTCCTCACGCCCTGCCACCCCACTGCTTTCTACTACGTGCTGAGGCAGGCGATGCCAAGGTGTGGCCCCGACATGCCATGCGCTGTCAAATCAGGCTCTCAAAGTGAGTGGTTTCTGTGAGGGACCGACTGACCCATTGTCAGATGCATCAGATGCAACGTTTCCGCAGGTCGTAGCTCCCCTGGGCGAGGTGCGGAGGCCGAAAGGGCCTTGCGTGCTTGCCCAGTGCTTGCCCACTTGCACCTCGTTTCGGATTTCGGCTTTGACAGGCACAGAAGCTATCAAGAGCCCTTTGAGACGGCCGTGTATCTCAAAGTCTTCGGAGAGACGTTCTTCACCCCAACAGCCGTCTATGACTTGGCCCTGTCCACCGGGACAGACCTGAAGTGCCCCAGTCTGCTCTCGGCAATTTGGCTGCTGCTGTGCCGGCTGCTGCAGAGGGACTACGAGGGCGCAGTGAAGCTCGTGCCAATGGTGGCCTCCGCTGATGGCCAGTTGCGCCATGATGAGCAGCTCGTTTCCGCCTCAGGGCCGTGTCCTCCTCTGTTGGAGCCTCTAAAACAGAACGCATATCACTTCCCTGTTACTTGTTCATGTTGCATCGAGCTGCTTGGAGCCTGGACTCAAGTGCCTGGACTCAAGTGCCTGGTGCCTTTGAGGCCTTCCGCATGGCTTTGGAGGATACCTCCGACCGAGCCCCTGATGCTGTGGCTGTCCGGGCACCCAGCATCAACTCGGATCCAACAGATCTGTGTGTGCCTGCGTGCCGTACAGGGGCGTGTGGGCGTTTGCGTTCGCGTTCGCGTTCGCGTTCGCATTCGCGTTCGCGTTCGCGTTCGCGTTCGCGTGCGTGCGTGCGTGCGTGCGTGCGTGCGTGCGTGCGTGCGTGCGTGCGTGCGTGCGTGCGTGCGTGCGTGGTGTGGTGGGTGGGTGGGTGGGTGGGTGGGTGGGTGGGTGGGTGGGTGGGTGGGTGGGTGGGTGGGTGGGTGGGTGGGTGGGTGGGTGGGTGGGTGGGGTGGGTGTGTTGGTTGGGTTTGGTTTGGTTTGGTTTGGTTTGGCCATTGAATCTTGTGTTCGTTGGTGCGTGTTGTTGTATTCGATCGTGTGTTGTTTGTACGTTTTTTCTGGTTCTACGAATACAAAGCGACATTGCAACTCGGGATTGGCCTTGTGCCTTTGCAGCGGAACACTAAGGTGCGCCTGCGCCTGGTGCATGCTGCGCTGCGTACACAGAACATTAACATGGACTTGGCTCGGAGCGCCTTCGCAGATGCCGCGAGCTACATCTCACACCTGGCGCATGTCAGCCAGGGCTGCAGTCTTTCGTTGGCAGAGGAGATGGAGCTTTGGAGCAGCCTGTTGAACATGAGGAGCGCACTTTATAGGCAGAAGAGCCCAGGTTGAATGCTTGAGCGGTATGATTGCTAATCCTCAATCAAATACTGCTGTATTCCCAGGGTCGAGTTTGCTTCGACGCAGGAGCGACATGGAGTCAGCAAATCGCTTCATTGAATGGAGGCGTGACCTTTTGACTGCTCGCAAACAAGGGCTTTCAACGGCGACTCTGCAGTGGCACCGGCGAGATCCTGGAGCGTGGATTCACACTGTTCTTGACGACGAGGAGAAAATGGCATTCCAATCTTCACGGGTTTCAGACATCGACTGCATCGGAGCCTTGGCAAGTTTTGCTTGTTTTCTACCCAGTTTCGCATCCAGTTGCATTTTGCATGTCTGACTGCAGCACGCTTGGAGGAATCAAGAACGAGCCTCTGTTCGAGGCCGACTTGCCGCCTGAGAAGTTGTGGGTGGAACTCCTGGATGTAGTGCAGGGCAGCAACATGAAGGATGGAGTCTTCAGCACCTTGCTTCACATGTGGGAGCGAAACCACGCACCACAGATGCAGCGTCTGGCCACCAGGACGGCATTCTGCTTCTTGATGCTTGCGAGCAGAGCTCACCAGACTTGTTGCCAGTCAGGATTCTTCTCTTCTCGGTGGCCCGCCGCATGCTGAGCGTGAGTGGCTTCTGAAGTTTTCTGTCGTCAGCGTGACAAGAGCTGAGTGTTCGGTCGTCAGGCCTAGTGCATGGCGTTTGAGACGTGCGAGGCGACCACAAGAGCCTCGAGCGTCGCTTGGTGCTGGTCCTGTGCCTCTTGCAAAGCAGTCCTTCGAAGAGCCTGGAGCCCCCGAAGCTGAAAGACTTTCAAAAGCTGAGACCAGGTCAGAGCGCGGGACTCAGTCAGAGCGCAATGCCTTCGCATACACAATGAGCATAATGCATTCGCACACAATTAGGCAAGGAAAGGCGGGCCTGGGTGGATCAGCTGTGCCCTGTTCGCAAATGAAGCCTGTGCCGTACGCGTTGTGCGTACCGTGCTGTAAGTTTGGCTGCTTCCATGCCTGGCAATTGCCGACTAGGTTTGCCTGGGCCATCCAGCGACTCGAAGATCCCGTGGAAGAGATCCGCCACTTCTTGCCACTGGCACCACTGGGTGGTCCGGAGCTGAGTAGGCTGCGACGCGCAGCAAATGAGTCGCAGGTCGGACCACGTTCGTTTGAGTTCGCCTCAGGGCACAATACACCGAGGCAGTTCGGAAGTAAACTTGGCTGGCATGCTGCCACAAGCAGTGCCGCGAAGCGCTACAGAACCTGGGGTTGCATTAGCGCCATAAATTTCGAAGCAAGGCGTCCGGTTCATCCTTTTTGAAAGCTTTTTGGCAAAGGCGCACAACGCAGCAGGTTTCGGTTTTGTTTGCCAAGCCAGGTGGAGAAGGAACTCCAGCTTGGGTGCTGGTGACGAAAAGCTTCCTTTCACCTTCCGCCTGAGCGGAGCTGGAAGGGAAGGATATGGCCGTAGGTCAAAACCAATGGTGCCTTTGTGGGGTAGGTGCACCACACGTTTTAGTCTAGTTTAGTGGGCATTGGGATGTTCACGGGGGGTACGGGGTTTTGACCCACGGCCATATGAGAATATGGACATTTGGGGTAGAGTCCTGACCCACATGACTACTTCTTCCTGTCAATGTGTGTGTGTGTGTGTTGTGCCCTGGTACTTCAACTTGTCGGGACTGATTTGCCTAGTTTCTTATTCGGTTGAGTTTGAGTTTGGTGCTGCGTGCAGCGTGTTTCAAACATCTCGATTCCCTCTCTCCTCTCACTCTCTCAAGTCATTCGCGCCCTCATGTGCTTGAAGCAGACGTGCTGTCGCGCACTCGCAGTTCAATTGACTGGCAAATGTGAGATGGAGCCAAATCTGGCAACATCCACCCAAAGTACACATTGCTTTTGCACCTTTGTGTGTGTAGTGGTTTGCCAAGCACTAGAGGCGCACGCCCCTGTCAGGCACAGCTTAGCTGTTTGCCTTTGCTGCTTAGCTGTTGGTTCCTTCAAATATTTCCGACGAGAGTCCGGGAGAGCGCGATGTATCTCAGGACTTTGGGTGCCACCAGCAGGTGCTGGGCCCAGAGACCCCTGACGGCGCCTGGCCTGTGCTGTCGCCCGCAGAGCTGACAGCGTCCCGTGGCGCATAGCTTCGTACGACTCGCGTCTGTCCTTTCATGTTTCTCTCAGGATGTTTTTTGTTCCGTGAGGCCCAGACTAGGCATAGTGGATGTCGTCGCTTCTACATTCCTTTGCGCAAACAGACAAGGCCTTGAGCGCGCCTCCCTTTGCATGAGCGACACAGGAGCTTGATGGTAGAGACATCAGGTTGATTGGCAACAGACGCATGTGCTGCAGCATGTGTTGTTTGCGCATAGCTTGGCCAGCTTGCCCCAGGCTACAACAGCCCCTGGGATGCAATGCACTGCACGGAGTCTGTCTTTTGGTTGGCCTGTCGCTGAGGCGCAGTCCAGCGCTGGTGGCAGGCTGTCCGGATCTGCAGAGCATGTGCCTCGGCTGCTTCACCCAAGCGTTGCGGGGCATGTTGCATCGACTTGTTTCAACGTCACAGCTGGTGAAAGGAGTGAGTGGGAGGGAGTGACCAAAGGATGTTTTGGCAAGTGGAAGTCGGCGCGGCTAGTGGAAGTGGATGCAACCATGGGCGAGAAGACACTGAGGAGTCCACAGTGAAACAATATGAAACACAGTGAAGACAATGTTCTGTTCGTGCCCGATCGCAATTGTTCATCAGCAACATGCAGCGCTTCTTAGGATTGTGATGGAGCCGCTTGATCCTCCAAGTTGGCGGAAGCTGACAGATGACTGGAACGGGTTGCCTCGGCGGGACCCTCAGCGCAGCTCGCTCGATTCCGCCATAGTCAAACTGCTTTGGGGCCCAGGTGCAAGGCCAACTGTGGCATAAACGCAGAGACGCTGCAAAGATGGAAAGCATCTGCCGAAGCTTTCAAGTCTTTGAGCAACGCAAAGGACAGTTGGTCATTGCAATTACAGCATGCAATGTACCAGTGCACGAGCTGGAAGCAGCTGTGTTGTGTACACACCAGGAGAAGCCTGCGCTTCAGTTCCGGACATCCCACGGAGGTCTCACCGGCCTTTGTGCTCGAGAGGCCGAGTCGGCTTTGAAGGACGGAGCTTTGTCTTGGCTTCGTTTTGCTTCTTGGCTTCTTGGGGTTTGACAGGACGTTTTGGGCGATGTGGAGTCCTTGATGCAGACCTTGCAGGCCGGGGTGCAAAGCAAATTGAGGCAGTGATTGTGTTTTCCCCCGGAAAGGCTCAGAGGGACCAGGACATGAAGCGTGCCCAAGCCGGCGTGGAAGCGATGATGGGGTGGTCTCAGATACCGCTTGACGAAGCCCCTGACAGCACTCGGCAAGTCTGGGATTTGGAAGTGGTCAGTGGAACCTTGGCAACACACAGCATGCGTCTCGTACGGCGCTTTTCCGAATTCATATGCAAGTGCTCCTCGCCGAGGATTTCATCCACCCATGCTCAGCTTCGAGTGGATAGTGGCTTCAATTCTAGCACAAGATGTTGCCTGTCCAGCTACAAATGGTATTTCTAGTCTATGTTCTGATGGAGCAGTCCATTGCTTCCTTGCAATCTGTTGACTTCAACTGCCAATATGACTTGAGGCTGGCGCAGTGTTTGCCTCGTTTCTGCCCTCTTCACTGGACCCGGAGTCTTGCTTGGAGGTGCTGGATCCCGACTGCTTGAAGCTTAGCCAAGCTTGGGCTGGAATTTGGTATGTTGGTCCATGCCAGCGCCCCACTTTCGCACTTTGGCGAGGTCTTGTGAAGGCGTGCCTCACAGTTCTTCTACTGGCCACCAGGGCCACAGCAGCGCGGCGTGCCCTGGCACACGCCTTCAACTTGGCCACCAAACTCAGCGCGGCGTGACCCGACAGCAAGCAGCAAAGCATGCAAAGCAGAATCAATACACGGAGGCAGACTTGAGCTCAGGCAGCTCAACGGATGCAGCAGCGCCAAGCCCAGCATATTGAGGTGACTTCTGCGAAGCACGCAAATTGTTCTGCGTCCACGGAGATGGAACAGCGGTGCATAGTGCAACACAAACAACCTGTTGCATGTACCTGTCAGATCCTGTCAGACAATGTCTCGATTGAGGTTCTGACTGGCGCAACCTTCAGAGCATGGCGGCACGACTGGCGGGCGAACTTGGGAGCTGCGAGGAGTTCATCGAAAGCGTGGAAGGCGAACAGATTGTGGGCAGTGCGGGGTGATGGGCTTTCTGGTCCGTATTGCCTGGGAAGTTGCTTGCCCATCGGCGATCTTTGGATCTGTGGCAATATGTTGTTTTCTCAGATCCTGACGGTCCAGGTGTCACGAATTGAGGCTAGCCTTCCTCTACTTTGACCTCTAACGTTGGGGCTGTGTTTGGATAGACACCGTCAATTTCACTAGAAGACTCGGCTCAAGTCTGCCTCTAGCGGCTGAACTCTTGTCAAACCAAAGAGGTGTTCCTCGCGAGAGATCGTCACGCCACTGCTCCCATGGGTGCTGAGACTTCCAGCTTGTTCCTGCCGTGTGATGATCTCCCCACCTGGCATCTCTTGGAAGATCAGTGTAAAAGTGCCCCGCAACTCCACTGCGTCCGCGTGTCCTTCGCAGAAGCAGATCGAGCTGCGCTTTTTGAAGTTTGGAAAGGCTGGGCCACGTCAGTCGTCCAGAATCTGCAGTCCAGCGGAACTCTGAAGGTGGCGCCTCAGAGGAAATCAACAAGCTCTTGTCAAGAGCTGTTCATGGACAAAGTCGTACGCCTGCCCTTGTTTGATGTGGCAAAACAGTGGATCAGAGATTCCAGATGGTGGTGCATTAGATACTGAGTGTGCATCGCAAGTGAAGCACACATACTATAGAGGAATTCAGCAAAAACATGTACTTGTTCTTGTTTGTGCTTCGAAATGCTTCTCAACCTAACAGCGTTGCCAGTTTGGAGCGCGTCCTTCAGGTACTAGTGCTTGGTGCGAACGACTCCGTCTTCTCGCGGAACGACATTCTACAACTGTGTGAAGCCCTCCGCGGTGTGACGAAAAGGCAGATTCTAATCAAGTACATCCGCTTTGCCGAGCTGCAAGCGAATGACTTCAATCCGGACAAGGTAGGTATTCATGCCCGAAAAGGCGTGTTCTTGATTTTGTGCATTGTGAATCTACGATTCTTTTTCTCGGTCTTTCGGTTGAGACCTATTGACGTCTTGCTTTCCGGGTGAAGGCATGTTTCGGTGGCTTGTTTTCGGTGGCTTTTTTCCAGGGTGGCGTGGATCAGCTTTCCGCGGACCTTCTGGCACTGAACGCCTGGACAGATGCTCCGTACTATTTCTACAAGCGGGCCAGCGAAGGTGTGGCAGCTTTAGGCATTTAGGTTTTGGTGCTTTGTTTCTTGAGCTGAGTGGGGATGTGTTCGGTGCTTTGCTTTCATGATTCCAGACTCCCTGCGCTTGTCTTGCAGGATTCTTGGCCTTCAGCGACCAGTGACTGTCGTGCTTCTCTTCGAACAGCCGCGCCTGCTGCCTTGGAGGATAACGAGGGCGACGGGCGAAGCTGGATGAAGCTCCGAAGGGTCCCATGCGCTGGTGCTTCACGAGCTGACTTTAAGCAACGAGCTGGCGCTGTAGGGCGGATTGAAGGCAGACAGCACCGCTGGCGAGGACATCCGACAGCGCAAACGCTAAAGAGCAGTGGACAAAAAGCCCTTCGAACTCTTGCTGCGAGCCTTTTCAATCTGTGCCTCTCTTTAACATCCGGGTGGAAGAGACACTCCGCTGTCTTTGGGCGGTTGCGGAAATTTATTAGTGGCACAACGTGCCACTGTGAGTGTCAACGTCATCTATTTTCCTTTGACAAGGCATCGAGCTTGGGGGTCTACTGATGTTGATAGACATTCATTTCCTGTGCATCCACAGACCTCATGGGAATTTTGGGAATGCTTGGTTTGGACGGTCAGTCTCCTCCTAAGAAGCTTCTAAACCGCAAAAGGCATGTCCCGCAGAGAGCTGGGCAAGAAGATGTCCAATCATTTCTTTTCACATTGATCAACTTGATCTCCAATCCGACCTGTAATAACCACGACTCTTTCTAGGAAAAAAAAGAAACAGCAAACCGCGAACTTCTGTCGGGCAGAACACATCAAAGCGCTGTGTGAAGTGATAAAACAAAACGTATTCAGCAAAGGCCAATAATGCTTCTACAGACATGGGGGGGCCTACCCAATTGAACTGCAAGTAATACGGTCGATGGTTCGCATGTGTGTTTCGCGCGGCAAGGTTCTTGAGCCCAACAGCAATCACTGTGCTTTCGTCAAGTTGTCAGGCCGAGTCTCGTTGGATCCTCACTTCTTGCTCTTCGAGTGGCTTTTTGTGAAGGGCAACCTGCGGCAAGGGCAGTTGGCTTTAGTGCAGCGCTTCGTGGAGGCTGCCAGGCGAGTCGGGTGCGACCCCTCATTTCACGTTTGACGCAAAAGTTTCACGTTCTGAACTTGACACTTAAGTCCTTGCACATCCTTGCACCCTTGCCTTTTCGCGCATGTGCAGGTCGGGGCAGCCGCTTGTGCGGCAGCTGCTGATGGGTGAGGGCAAGTCTGCGGTGATTGCGCCCCTGTTGAGCCTCCTTTTGGCTCAGGACTTGGTGCTGCAGGCCAGGAAAGTTGGGAAAGTGCGACTCATGACATAGCTAGTCAAGAAAAACATGTTGCAGTGTTTCAAGCGGCGTTGACAGTCAGAAACGCAAAAGGCAAGGGCAAAAAGTGATGTTTGCGAAAAGCTGAGATGATTGTCATGTTCTCCTGTCATTGCTTGCGTCAAAAGAGCAGCCTGGACCTCTCCGCTTTGGGAACTTTTAATCGGCCGCGCTGAGGGAGAACATGTTGGGCGGCATTGTGCCTGCCCACTTTCTTCGGTGGTATTCTCGTGAGACTACGGGATATTGTTTTTTGATTTTTTACTTTGCTCCCTGAGCATTGGGCTGTGACCATTGATAGCTTTGGCACACCCTTCTGTTTTTTGTTTTTTGTTTTGCCAAAGTGCGCGTCTTGGCTCAGGTGGTCCCGGATCAGCTGCTGTCCCAAAGCCTGTCCACCATGAGAGGCCTGTTTGGTCAGGCCTGGCTCTGCTTGCAGGCTTTCTCCAATTGTCAGCTTGTGGCAAGTTGGAGACTGCTAGTCGTTCTGTTGATGCACATTCACTTGATGTGTGATCACACATCTTTGGAGCGCAGATTGGCAGGCCAGTGTGCTTGACAGGCCTTCTTCCGACCAGTCTACAACTTCAGTTTCGACCGCTCTGAAGCCAACTACCGTTCTGCCTATAGCTTGCTGCAGAAGTTGAGGATGGCGGTCCAGCAGCGCGCAGCTGTTCCGTGGCGACAAAGAAACTTGCAGAAGCGTCATAGGAGAGACGAGACAGCATGTGGGACTCATGTACGGCACATTGCACTTCCATCGTATCTCAGGTTTGCACGACTGCCTCGTCTGTCAAGAGCTTCTTGCCTGAGTGTTCATTGCAATCGCGAGACACACACCAGCGAGAGTCTCCGGCCCAGCCGCCTCTTTTCGTTCAAAGGTCGTTGCTATGCCGAGTGTTCTTCTTTTGGCTGCCTTATAAGAGGGCTTCTCCAACTTGGTCGGCGTCTTGTGTGAGAGCTAGGTGTCTGGGGAGGAATCTTCCCCACAAAAGAGTCCGTGAAAGAGTTCCGATTTGCCGGGATGAAAGCGCAAGGCAACCGAGGCTTGTGGCAAAGACAATGGAATGGTTTTTACTGGCATCTTGCTAGGCTGCCTCCTGTCCTTTGTGGAGGTGGCCCAAAAAGGCCAGAAGGGCCCCCCTGGGCCTGACGAGTGCTCGCCTCAAAGCGAACCCGGCCTTCCAGCCTGCCGTCACACTCGCGCACTGAGGTGCCTGGAGGCCGCCCAAAAGCAGTGGCCGAAGCTGGAAGCGTCGCAGAAGCTTGGTCCAAATCCGCCCTGCCGCGGCTCTTTAAGGTGAACCAGGCGAGCGGATTCGGATTCTGATTTCAAATTTTCTGAGGAACTTGGAGTTCTTGACGCTGTGCTTGCGCGGAATCCTCTTGACATTTCGCCAAGCGGTGGCAGTGCTGGACGTGGCTCGGACTTAAGGCGATCATTGGGGACACATGTCTGGCACATTGGATTGGATTACGGGAAAGTAAGGCATGAGAAGGAGCTTGCAACTTAGCGGAGCCAAGGAAATCGACCTGCTCCTTCACCCTTTGATGTCAGAACTGAGCTTGAGCTGCAGTGAGCTTATTGTGATTTATGAACCGAAGAAATGCATCCCGCGTTATTAGCGCATGGCGATTTGACCAATGGAGTGCAGCTTTCTTGTTGTTTTCTTAGGCACAGTTCGGCAGTTTCTGGTCATTGCACAATGTGGAGCGAGTTGTCGACATGTCTTCCATCTTCTGCATGCCCGTTTTGCACTTCAGACCTTCGAGGTCATCAACCTTAGGACCTTATCGAATGTTGTTTTGGTTGCTTGGGTAAGCATGTACCTGAATATCATCTTCTATGTTGCTCGTGTTTCATCGTACTTTATTGCTTCTTCCAGCGTTTTATCCCGTTGCCATCCGTGATTTGAAGCGCAGTTGCTTCTGTGTCGCTTGCGATTGTTGCTGCGGCGTTGCTGCTGCCTTGTTGCTGGTATCGCTCGTCTGTTTTTGTTTTGTCCTGCTTGGTCTCAAAGTCGTGCCAATTTCCGTCTTGTCGTTTTCCTCACGACTTGCTAGCATTGCCACCGGGTCATTCAGCGTGACGTTCTGCGAGGAACTTCCCTGTCGGTCCCCGCGAGCCTTTGGATCTGTCCCCAGACCGCTGGGACTTGGCGATGCATTTGCTGCAGCCCTTCCTGGACTCCTCGCAAGCCCCAAAGGCATGCTGCAAGGCCCGACCCACTGACAGACCACGTTGAAGGTTTCCAAACGGTCGGGTTTTTGCACATGTTGGAATCATGCAATAGCACTCTTGTTGGTACTTGTACTTGTGAGAACCGTGTGACATACTTGTGGGTCGTTATCTACCCAAGCGCGCAATTGCCCACTGGGTGTCGGACCCTGTAGGCAATCACAGACGGCCTCCAACAATTGGCGTTGAGAAGCAATCCTCACTTGATCCTCGCCATAGAGGATTTCTTCTTTGAACGCCTGGAGGATCCCTTGCGTGACTGGCTTTGTGAATACTTCGGGTGCCGCCCTGCTTTCAAATCCGTGAGCCGAAGCGAGATCGCAGAAGCGCTGGCCACCGGCGCTGGGCCCAAGGGGATGGAGGTCGCGGAAGCCAGGCTGCTGACGTTGGGACATGAGTGGCTGAAGCACACGCTGCCCTTCGTTCTGAGCAAGGTCAATCGTGTCCACTACGGCCTGCTGCGCCAGAAAGATGTTGCGGACCTCACCTCTAGAGGCTTTCCTCCGACGGGTACGCGCCTGCAGGTTGCTGTGCCCTTCACCGGCTTGGAGACGCCATCGTTGGCCTCCGAGTTCGCCAATCCGGATGTGGCCATCGGGCCAAGGGCTCAGTGCACGCATTCGGTGCAGAGTGGGCACGAGGGACCTCAGAGTGTCGATCGAGGCTGACCATCCTTGCATTCGGCCATGAAGGAATGCGGCAGTCCGATGTGAAAACGATGCTGTTGCTGCCGACGCCTGAGCATTCTGTCAGGCATTGCAATCAACGTATTCGTGTTTTTTGAAATCTTGGCCTGGCTAAATTCCAAGTTTCTGCCTCAGTATGGTTTGGCGCTTGGACCCAGCTAGTGCATGTGCGTCCATTTTGAACCCAGGT
Source organism: Effrenium voratum (assembly GCA_963377175.1). Lineage (NCBI taxonomy): Eukaryota > Dinophyceae > Suessiales > Symbiodiniaceae > Effrenium > Effrenium voratum. The sequence goes on from CAUJNA010003350.1 coordinate 1,718,439, forward strand.
TGAAAGCTGAGCTGTTGCGTGACGTCGCAACGCCTCCGCCCCAGCGCGAAGCCTTCCGGCGCTTCAAGGAGTGGACCACGGAGGCGAGCGAAGGCGCCGAAAGCCCCAAACTGGGCGACGGCGCTTCGAATGTCGGGTCGACGGTGTTGCCCTTGGACCTGGTGCAGCCAGAAGCGCAGACCATCCGAGTGCTGAAGCGGCTGTGGCAGCGCCCAGACCGCAAGGCGTCCGTGATCTTCTTCTATCTGCGCAAGGAGATCTTCCCCAAGGCCACGCCCACCCAGGTCAAGAAGTACTCAGCCTGTGCCCAGGAGCTTTGAAAAGCAAATTCTTTTCGACGCCTTTTGTTTCGGCGTTGCGTTTTGCAAGGAGTTGGCCTCTCCCAAGATCTTCAAGGTCCATTTGGGCTTCTCCGGAACGCCCTCCAACGTGTTGCCCTGGACGATGCCCGCCGTGGAATTCGACGAGGCCACGGACGGGCAGACCTTGGCGATTTTGGCATCTCCGCAGGTGGTGAGCCTTCAGTGGCTGCGTTCTGGTTGGACGCCCCGGACGCTTCTGGACCTCATCGCCACCCGGCAGCCCCCCTTTTGCGCTCTCATCGACACGGGGGCGCTGCTGTGTGGCCTGGAGAACGAGGAGGTGGCCAAGCTCCTCATGGAAGGACCACTGAGCCAGGTGAAGGAGGCCTGCGTGTTCCTGACGCGCGCCGATCTGCCCATGATCCTGCTGAAGGGAGCCTCGCATGCGGTGCCCCTGGAAGACGCAAACATTCTGCCGGAGAAGCGCTTCTGCTACTTCGACCAGCCGCACACTACAGGCATCGACATTCAGCAGCCGCCATTGGGAGCTGCCAGCTCAGTCGAGCTCCGGATATATTGGATACACACACACAAACAAATATATGGATAATATATATATATGTATATATATATAGCCAGAGGAAGAGAGAGACACATGGGGGTCTTGAGCGAATTGTGTCTAAGTTCGTGCTGAGGTTGCAGCCATCACGCTGGGAAGGGACATGAGTTTCCGTGAGCTGCAGCAGGGCGCGTGGCGCATGCGGGGCCTGGCAAAGGGCCAGAGCTGTGTGATGCTGCTGCCGGAGGAGGTGGCGGTGTACATGCGGAGCCAGCTGCGTGACCCCAGCGCCGTGCCAACGGCCGAAGCGACGGCGCTGCAGGACATCCAGGCGGCGCTGCTGGTGAAGAGCTTGGAGCTGGAAGAGCTCCAGGCGCGGCAGTTGGTGCGCCAGGACTTGGCCAGCGCCTGGAAGGATGAGGCGTTGGCGTCGCTCACGGATGGGCTCGGCGACAAAGAGGCCTTGTTGGAGCTGGTGCCCACCGAAGTGCAGCAGCAATCCGCCAAGACGCTGGAAGCTTCACTGCGCGAGCTGGCAGCGCCCTTCGAAAAGTCGCTGTCTGTCTCTGCTGCAGTGGAGCGGGCTGTGAGCCGCGCGCTGCGCATGCTGGGCAAGACCACGGCGTTTGAGAGCGCCACAGGGGAGATCGTCCGGGAACAGGAGGAAGAACATCAGCATGAGCATCAGATCGAGTCGGAGGAACAGGGCGCTGTGAATCGCCCCTCTCTGGGTCAAAGCCGAATTTGGGAGCTTCAAGAAAAGATGCGGCAGCTTGCCGCAGTGCCGGAAGCCTCCGGAGCTATGCCATCCGCAGCCGAGATGCAGCTCCTCACTTTCCCTCCCTTCCTCAAAGTGGCGGAGCTGTTGGGCCTGGCCAGCGCTGGCAAGGCCCTGAAAGCTGTCCATGCGGCGCATGCGGCGCATGCGGCGCATGCGCACGCCATGGCCCAGAGTTTGCGCTTCTCGCCGAACTCGCGGTTCACAGCGGAGGCGCCCATTCTGCGGCCCGTGCTCGTGGCTTTGGAGCTCGCGTCCAAAGACGTGGCCACCACGTTGGCCTTGTCTTTGACGGAGGCCGAGACCATTCGCTGGGCTCTCAGACATGGAGGCCCCGCAGGCATCAAGTTCTGCCTGCACGCTGTCTCAGAGTCTCCCATGTTCGATGCTGACAACACGGTGATGGAACACAAGGCTGGGTGTATGTTCCGCTATTGGTGGCTTTAAAGCGGACAGATTTTGGTTGGCCCCAAGTGGAGTCTCAGCTTACCTTGGCAGGTGATTTGCTCCAACTACGACACTTGCGCACTCTCGCCACCCCCTGTATGCCTCCTGCGGTTTTACTTGGGCGAGTCCTGGTTCTCTCAATACGCACCTTGGTTTGCCTCTCTCGAATTTTGGCCGGTCACTCCCCAGAGCACCAGAACCAACCCGAACACATTGCTAAGGAGCTGCGCTTCTTGGCAGAGGTCATTGGCAATCGCAAGCAGGATTGGGATCGCCGAAGGAATAAGCTCAAGTTGACAAGATCTTTTGCATTTGCAAAGCTCGCGGCTCGTTTCGCAGGACTTCCAACGACTCAGAGCAGCCGTGTTCAGTGCTCGCCGTCCAGGCGGCGCAGCGGACTGGTCGTGCACTCCGCTGGCCACCGTGCTCGGCACAGCTGCTGCACCATTAGGCAGAAAGAATGGGTAATACCGGTGCTATGGGCGAGGACCTAGGTGCCAATTTCCTCAAGCTTCCCACAAAAAGAAAAAAGGAGGGGGCACTTCCTAAGTGAGCCATCACCAAGAAGCATGTTCTGACACTTCAGCTGCCCTCAGATGTGATGCTTCCTTCTGGCCCCACATTCCTCGAGCGTACCTTGTTTGCACACTTCCCTTTGCACATTGTGCGCATTGCGGTCTGGCATGGTCTGGCAATCCAATCCCTTATCGCTTGAAGCCTAGGCTTCAGTTCCGAAGCTTTAGCAGGCTGCCAGGCTGCATCTTGAGAGCCTTGCCCATTACCCACGGAAGAACATCACCAGCTGGATCAACTCAGGAGGCAGAGACTTTGTGGAGATCTACGTGCAACAGCATGCCCCAAAAGAAACCATTGAGATCCTGGAGGACTGAACCCATGCGGTCAGATGAACTCGGCCTCAGCAAGTCCTTCCCAAGACGTCAAGATGAACACCAGATCCACATCGAACTCTGTCACTCCATCAAGACCGAGCCGTGAGATGCTTCACCAGCGCGCTTGCTTCTAGCTGGTGGGTCAACCCAACGCGCCACTTCCGGGAGAGGGACTGGCAATAAGCTGTGCTAAGCAACATGCTGAGACTGACTAGCGGGCAAAAATACTGCACGTGCTCATGTGCAAACGGGGGGGTTGATCGCAAGGTCTTTTGCATGGGAGGACCATTCGGGAAAACCACAAACAATGTTGTTGCCCTATAAATGGGAAAAGATGCCCATGCTCAGTTCGGGACCAGAATATTGATCAGCATCTATAAATCTATCTATCTATATATTTGTTTGTCTGTCTAGTCTAACCTAACCTAATCTAATCTAATCAAATCTAGTCTATCTATCTATCTATCTATCTATCTAATCTAATCTAATCTAATCTAATCTAATCTAATCTAATCTAATCTATCTATCTATCTATCTATCTATCTATCTAATCTATCTATATATCTATCTATCTAGCTATCTAGCTATCTAGCTATCTATCTATCTATCTATCTATCTAGCTATCTAGCTATCTAGCTATCTATCTATCTATCTATCTATCTAGTCTATCTATCTATCTATCTATCTAATCAAATCTAATCTAATCTAATCTAATCTAATCTATCTATCTATCTATCTATCTATCTATCTAATCTAATCTAATCTAATCTAATCTAATCTAATCTAATCTATCTATCTATTTATCTATCTATCTATCTATCTATCTAACTAATCTAATCTAATCTAATCTAATCTAATCTAGCTAGCTATCCATCTATCTATCTATCTATCTATCTATCTATCTATCTATCTATCTATCTATCTATGTGTGTGGGTGCTTTGACTGTGTGCCACATTCACCTGTTCATTTGAACAGTTTCAATGCCTGGCGCTTGGCTCCAAGCACTTCGAGTGCAGAACGGGCCAATGACTTGCCCCAGGAATCATCCGCTGGCCAACCTTGGCACATCCAAGGACAATGGCTGGGGGTGCGATGGGATGAAAGCCCCAGGAGGCTGCAGAAGTGGTTTGACAGGCTTCAAGCAGTCCTACGGTACCTTGGTATGACAAGTATCGGCCATGTCGGATGTCAATGCAAGGGTCTCATGTGTCGAATTGCGTTTGTTCAGTGAATGAGGCAATTGCACACTCAATTGCCACTGTCCACCCAGGTATGTGCCGCTTTCAGTGCGGCGGCCCGAGATCATTTTGTGTCGAAATGCGCAAATTGGCACATGTATGCATATAGGCCACGTGAAGCCTTGGATGGGGCCGTGCGGCACGCAAGACGCTTAAGACGTCAGCCCGAGGCAAGACCTGCGATTTCGACTTTTGCGAGGAGTGCTACCTGGAGCAGCTGAACAGTCGGCGCTGTGCCAAGGGCCACCCCTTGCTGGCGTTGGGCACCTCCATGGACAACGGCTGGCTGTGCGACAGTGGGGATGGCTGCAAGAGCAAAGCGCGAGGCTTCAAGAGCACCAAGGGCCTCCCGCGCTTCCGCTGTGAAGCCTGTGACTTTGACTACTGCGAGCGATGCTACGCGAGCCCCAACCCCAAGAACTGCGACAAAGGCCACCCGCTTACAGCCTTGGGGGTCACCAGGGACAACGGATGGGGCTCCTTGGCCAAAAGCCGACGTTTCGGTTGGGTTCGGCCACCCGCTCAATTTTTCAAAACCCCTTTAACGCCTGTCTTTGTTTTCATGTGCTAGACCAAGAATTTGCCTTCAGGTTGCGATGGTCGTAGCGCCCCTGGCGGCTGCCAGCGAGCCATGACAGGCTTCAAACAGTCGAAAGGGGTCCCCCGCTACCGCTGCGAGGTGTGTGACTTCGACCTGTGTGACAAGTGTTACGACGTGCGGGAAGTCATAGATGCAAAGCCAAAAATGAGGATGGAGCTCAAAATGGAGTCCATGAAAGTCGATAAGACTCTCATCCCAAGACATTGGGATGAGACAATCATGGGGGACATCCACATGGAGAAGGGGCTCTCTCCAACCGCAGACAATGTGATGAACAGGTTTGGGAAGATTCAGCTGAGTGAGAAGGAGGTTACGGCCATTCAGTGCCTTTGATCGATTGGGCCTTGTCCACAAGTCTCACTGCGAGACAGCGAGTGCCCGAGGCAAATCTTTGACGACACCTATAAGAAGGTCTACACCAGAGACCGCAAGGGTAGCAAGGCGGGGGCGTGGTGCGCTTGCCATTAGATCATTAGACATCTTGGTCAGCTTTCTCAGATGCAAGCTGGCACAAGCTGTGGCGTTTGTTCAGGTTCCAGATCGGCTTGAGGTGGTGCGTGCTGAGCGGATCCAGAACCTGCAGAATTGGGCGGAGTTCCGACTCAAGCAGCAGGAGATCTTGGAGGAGCTCGTGCAGCTCAAGGAGCGCGAGCAGTTGGGCGCCTGCAGCAACGGCCATGCGCTGATCCCGCTGGGCACCACCCAGGACAATGGCTGGGCCTGTGATGCCAGGAACGAGGGCGAGGGCGGTTGTCTCAGCGGCATCACAGGCTTCCATCAGACCAAGGGCAAGAATCGCTTCCGCTGTGAGAAATGCGATTTTGACTACTGCGACAAGTGCTATCTTCTGCGAACGGGGGCGAAGCTATGCATGAAGGGACATCCCTTGGTTCCACTGGGCACTACACAGGACAATGGTTGGGGCTGTGACAATGCAAGCACGAAAGCTGGCTGCTTGCGACAAAACAAGACCAAAGGGGTGGACCGTCATCGTTTCGGGCTCAGTTGGTGATGCAGCAGGTACATATATATATATATATACACACATGTATCTGTGCACATGTGTGTGTGTGTGTGTGTTTGGTTTGCCAATCCAGTGACGCTGTTTGCAACTGTGTGAGACTAGACTTGACTAAGGATGCGAGGTTTGTGACTATGACCTGTGTGATCTTTGCTACAAGAAGCACATCGGACATGTCATCAATAACTTGCGAACAGCTGGCACAAGCATCATGGACCTCAACAGCGGAGACGCCGATGGGGACACCAACACTGTTTGGCTGTTTCATGGCACAAGCGATGAAGCGGCAGAGAAGATCACGCGGGGCGACTTTCTGGTAGATAAGGCCGGGTCTAACGCAGGCACGCTCTACGGCCGGGGCATCTACTTGGCTGAGTCTTGCAGCAAGTCTGATGAGTATTCCACAGAGAACAGTGATGGTCACCGGTGTATTTTGCTTTGCCGGGCTGCGCTTGGGAATGTTTTGTACAACGACGACGTCGCCCCGAACGTGGACTGTGTTTTGGCGGAAAGTTGAAGCTTTGCTGTTGATTGTGTTTGCAGGGTTGCTGTTTGTTGGTGCCACAAACACTTTGCCAGTCAAGCAATCCCCAAGGCATCGTCCGGCAAATCCATGACAAAAACTACCATTCCTTGCTTGGCGACCGCGAGAAATGTCGAAAGACATTTCGCGAGTTTGTAGTATACGATGACGATCAGGTCTATCCTGAATTTGCAGTGTGGTACAAGCGCGTCTATGACGCCAAATAGCAAGCTAACGAGCACCTGGGATTGAGTGAGGCAGACCATTAACGGCCAACTACAAAGGATGTTTAACACGAACTTGCGTCTTAGCACTGGAACTGGTTGGATGCAATTCCTTTGAGAACATGAAAAGGTTAAGAAAAGCTTTCAATAGGAACTGGGGGAAAGAAGCGGCCGAAAACGTGTCCCTGTGCGTAAGTTAGGCTCTTCCGCATGTGCGCAAACCACCGAGATGTCTCGGAACGGTTCCGGCTCAGGCTTGGAAACGGGACCATTGGCACGGCCGCGCGCAGTCTTTCGCAACCATCAAACGGTCAATCCTTTGACGTCAAGGCCTCGGTGTTGCTCGCATTCACTTTGCACGCGTAACCCTTTGCGGACTGTCGTGTGGCCAACCATCAAAATCTCGCGCTTTTCCCTCAGCTAACCAAGGAACCAGATAACCGTCAAAGAAGGAACTAGGCAGCCGTAGGAAGCCTATCTAACTCGCGAACTGGCACGCGAGCTGCCTACCCAGCAAACTAGCTAGCGAACCCCAATTCAACAATCCGCGCAACTTGCAAGCTAGCAAATTAGCTAGCTGAGCTTTGCCAGCTAACTTGAAAGCACATTAACTAGCTAGGTTGACTTGAGCACACGCGTGCGCTAAAGAAGAAAAGATCAACAAAGCCGCACTTGCATGGACTGGCAAGAGCTCACTAGAACTGTAGCTGTTATATTTGTGCAACGTCTGCTTCCTAAATTGCTGGTAAGCAGAGACACGATTCTTGCCATCCGATATTGAGACAGGACATGAAATTGTTGGTGCCAACACGGCTCACGTTTTGATTATGCGCTTTGACTCCCAGGGGCCCTGACTGATCCAAAGGATTGTCGGCGGGCAGCTATCGCTTTTTGCAATTCGCAGTGTGCCACACCACGAGGTGGACAAAGAAGCATCGCGAAATGCCAAAAAATCCCCCAGGATTCGATGCACAGTTTTGTTAGGGAGAGTTTGGTTGCCACATGTTTGCGAGGCTGTTTCTTGGAGCCTCAGCTTGTTGTCTAGACCGAGCTGTTCTGGGTGTCGGCAGCTGCACAGACCTGTGCGTTATGCAACTGTGTCAAGATGCGCAAACGCAAGCAAAGTACTGGTGGTGGTCGCCATTTGCTCTTGTGCGGTGATCATGGAAGGGTCTTCCAACAGCGTTTCACAGGGAGCGCATTTCCAAAGGCATTTGCCGAAATCATTGACGTTGCGTCGAGTTTCGCAGAAGCTTCAAAAGTAGTTTGCAACTTGCCAGACCTTGCTTCATCAATATCTGTGGAGCTCGCCAATTGCTCAGGCACATGAGATTTATCAGCAAACACGCCGTTGCGAAGCAACTCCTGCCTGGGCACAGTGAGAGCTCGATTCACATCGGGAATCACCGCGTCGCGCCGCCCGATTTGCTCAGGCGCTGTTTGGCCCTCTTTGGGCAAGCGCAAAGCGAACGCGCAATTTCTTTCCAGTATTTGCCTTGGCGCTTCCGCGAGCCATGGAGCTTATGTCAGGGCTACCCTTGATGTTCAAGCTCCTCCCATTTACACACGCCGTTGACAGGATGCTCTTCACAGATGCTTGGGACATAACCGTTACCGAGGCCGGCAACGGCTGCGCGTGTTATGTGAGAAGAAGAGTCCGTTCCCGATTCAAGGACATAATTCCAACTTTGCCTGCCGGCTCGAGCCAGGAACAGTATAGAGCTGAGAGAGCTCAAGATGTGCGGAATTGGCGTCGCAGCACTTTGGAAGCCGTGGACGAAATCCACCGACAGGCCCGCCGCAAACTTTCACGAACTGATTTCAGTTCGCTGCTTCGCCAAGCAGATCAGTTTTTTGTTGGTGCCTCTAGATTCGTGCTTGATTGGACCGCAGGCCGATAAGACCGAAAATCAGCTGCGAGATCTCTGGGAGGCGGGGGCGTCGCCACGTCATCCTTGGATTTCTCGGAGTTTTGGGTTCAAGTTCGAAGTGCATGTGCCAGGGCGTCCAGGAAGCCTTCGCCTGGTGCAGCTCTGGTGCTCCACGAAGCGATGGAGGTTTGAGGCCGGAGTGACTTTCGAGCCTTCGAGACAGAACGTGCGCTTTGGGATTTGCAAGTCCTGAATTGATTGCATCATATTGCATCACTCGGCCATGCTGATTGCGATGTTCAGGGCTAGAGTTGAGAGCAGTAGCAGCCACTTTCACAAGTCTCAGGCAAAGCGTGCGAACACCCGAGGCATGGCTGACAAGCTGTTTGGCGTCTTGGATGCAACTTGTACAAAAGGGGCAGCCCCGCATTGTTCTTGTGAATGGCACAGAGCCTCGACCTAACGCATCACAAATTGCGTCGCTCAGCTGCAAGGCACTTTCTCGGAGTTGAAGACCGAAATGCAAAAGTTCCAAGAGGTGTATGCGGTGCACGAGGTGCACGAGGGTCACTGGGGGACGCGCTGCACAAAGTTTGCCCACAGCACTTGCCAGGAGTGCGAAGGTGGCTTTGTGAAGCGCAACGGAGGTTGCGCCTCTTGCGCCAGCTCTAGTGCTTGGTTGGATGAAGATGGGCTTTCTTGCGACCAGACGATGATGTCCCAGCCCAAAGCACCAACCAGGAGGCTGCCAATATGGAGGAGGTCGCATGATTTCGAACGGCCAACTCTGGGCATTGAAATCGGAGATCATTCTCCAACCAGAGCCCCGCACAGCGCTACACTCTCGACTAGGCTGTGAATTGGTGGCATGCAACTTGACCATGGATGGATCGGCAGGAATGATCCCCTACATCCAGTGGAGGACAAAGCCAGCGTTGCCTTCAGCTTGCAAGGTGAAGCTACAGCGCATCAAACAGCTGGCGTAAGCTTCACAACTGGGGTTACATTGATATGGACGGACAGAATGAATAAAATCAAAACACAAATGATAATTAACAATTAAACCACGACATATATATATATATTATAAGAAAGAATAAACAAAGAGAAACGGACAACATAAGAAACAAACGGACTATAATCACAACACAAACGGGAGACACAAAAGACATGGAAAGCAAAAAAGAGAGAAATACATATATATATATACACATATATACACACATATATACATATATTACAAAACAACAGCGATGAAACAAGAATATTAAAGAATGAAGGCAATGTTTAATAATTGTAAATAACAACATAAGGACATAAGACAAATAAAACAAAAAACACGAAGGAAAAGGCAGAATGAAGGAAGAAGACAGGGGAAATACAAGAACACAAAATATTAAAGACACACGTGAAAGGGAACTATATAATGAATTCATCGTATATCTTGATATGACCATTTCAAATGGAATCACTTGTGCATCAATGTCGCCATGCACATGTATGGCTCCTGGCTTCGTTGCCCTCCATTGTAAGTGCTGCGCGTTTTTGTTCTCATTGCCCAGAGCATGCATGGCTGCTAGCCATGCAGCAACTGGTCATGGACCAGCCTGCGGCTTCGGCACTTCGGCACAGATTGGGTCCACGAAGCTCTTCTCTCACCGCAAGCCAAATGCCGTTGTATTCGCAAGCTTGGAAAAGAAGGCAGGCCGCATGTGTAGATCTGCCAAGCGTCAAGAACAGACACTCGCGGCAACGGCGGACTTTTCGGCCCTTTGCAACTTGGGCCCGCATCCGTCGGCTCAGGAAGTGCAGGACGAGCTAGAAGCGCCTGGTTGGCCGACTCTGCCCTTGAAAGGGATCTTGACCGCGCTGACGAAGAAGAAGCGCGATGATGTTGTTTCTAGGGTGCTCGAGATACTTCTGACGGGGCAAGTGCCATTGGATGTCAAGGCTGTAACCGCCGCAATGACTGTTTGTTCAAAGATCCGGGCCTGGCACAATGCTTGCTTGCTCCTCTCGGCAATGCCTGCTGCCCAGGTGCAAGCCAACGCAATTAGTTGCAACGCACTGATCAGTGCTTGCGCAAGAGGGATGCGGTGGCAGCAGGCATTGGCTGTGTTCTCTGCCATGCCTGAGTCCCAGCTGCAAGCTGATCTTGTTAGCTTCAATGCCACAATCAGCTCGTGTGAAAAAGGCATGCAGTGGCAGCAAGCGTTGAGTATGTTTTGGGCAATCCCTGAAGCAGCAATTCAAGTGGATGTTGTCAGCTTCAATTCAACTATCAGTGCATGCGAGAAAGGTGGGCAGTGGCAGTGTGCGTTGGCTTTACTTCAAGCGATGCGCGGAGCAAAGGTTCGGGTGGACGTTGTTACATTCAATGCCACCATCAGCGCATGTGAGAAAGGGGGACAGTGGCAAAAGGCAGCAGCTTTGTTTCAAGCGATGCCTGCAGCAAAGGTGCAAGCTGATGTTGTCAGCTTTAATTCAATCATCAGTGCATGTGAGAAGGGTGGACATTGCCAGCAGGCGTTTGCATTTTTCCTCGCCATGCCTGAATCAAAGGTGCAAGCGAACGTCATTAGTTTCAATTCAACAATAACCGCGTACAAGCAAGATGGGCAATGGCAGCGCGCGTTGGTATTGTGGTCGACAATGCCGGATGCCAGGGTGCACGCCAATTGCATCACTTTCAATGCAACCATCAGCGCTTGTGAAAGAGGGGGATGTTGGCAGCAAGCCTTGGCTGTGCTTTTTGAAATACCCAGAGCAATGGTACAAAATGAGGAGATTAGTTTCAATGCCGCCATTAGTGCCTGTGCAAAAGCCGAGCAGTGGCAGCAAGCGTTGGTGTTGCTCGAGGCCATGCCTGAGGCAAAGGTATTTGCTAATGTGATCAGCTATAGTGCAACTATCAGTGCATGCGAAAAAGCATGTCAATGGCAGTGGGCGTTGGTCATGTTTGGGGCCATGGCTGATAGCAAGTTGCAACCAGATGTGATTACTTTCAATGCGACCATCAGTGCATGCGAGAAAGGTGGGCAGTGGCAGCAGGCGCTGGCCTTGTTCAGGGCCATGCCAAGAGCAACGATACAGGCCAACGTCATTAGCTATAGTGCAACGATCAGTGCTTGCGAGCGGGTTGGGCAGTGGCAACAGGCATTGGCTTTGTTTCGAGCTATGCCTGAACAGGAAGTGAAAGCCAATGAGATAAGCTTTAGCGCAACAATCAGCTGTTGCGAAAAATGTGGCGAGTGGCAGCAGGCGTTGGCTTTGTTTGCGGCAATGCCCACATCAAAGGTGCAAGCTGATGTTGTCAGTTTCAACGCAACTATCAGTGCTTTCGAAAAAGGAGGGCAATGGAAGCAAGCCTTGACCTTGTTGGTGGTTATGCCAGAAGCAAAGGTGCAAGCTGATGTTGTTAGCTTCAATTCCACCATCAGTGCGTGTGAGAAGTTCGGGCTGTGGCAGCAGGCATTAGCTTTGTTCCAGGCAATGCCGGTTCACAAGGTGCGCGCAGATGTCGTCAGTTTCAACGCAACCATCAGCGCATGTCAGAAAGCCGTCCGGTGGAAGGAGGCATTGGCCCTTTTTGGCATCATGCCTAGAGTCAGCGTGCAAGCAAATGTTTGTAGCTTTGGCGCGACCATCAGTGCATGTGAAGGCAAGTGGCGGCAGGCGTTGCTTCTATTTTGGGCCATGCCCAAAGCAAGGGTGCAAGCCAATGAAGTAAGCTTCAACGCGATTACTGCCTCCGGAACTGGGCAGTGGCAGCAGGCGGTGTTTTTGTTTTGGGCAATGCCGCATGCGAAGGTGCAATCCAGTGGTCTTAGTTTCAACGTAGCCATCGGCGCTTGCGAGAAAGGCACAAGCCATGGGTATTGGCAGCAAGCCTTGGCTTTGTTCTTTTCGATGCCAGAGGCAAGGGTGCAAGCTGATTTGCTCAGCGTTATTGCAACAATCAATGCGTGTTATGAAGGTGGGCAGGGGCGGCAATTGGCAAAGTTGCTTGGCACAATGCAACACGGAGGCTTGAAACTGCTCCAGTGATATACGAGCCTGGGCTTCAGCATGTGCCACGACTTGAACGAGCCTTGCATGAGACAGTGTGCAATGATCGGGCAAAGACAACATGTCCAATGATGGAAGATCTCTTCTGTCGTACCAGTTGGTGGTTCTTTGTCGGCTCTCGGAGTTCTTTGCCGCAGGTTTGCGGCAAAGGAAGTTGTGGCGATTCTTCACGCACAGGACGGTGGATGGCATTGACCACCAGTTTGTGTGCAAGACGCATATGTTATGATCACAATCAACCATGACTTTGATTCGAGTTCAAGGCTCAGCCAGCATGCCACCCTGTACTCAATAATGAGCAACGCTTCAAATCTTCTCTGGCTGTTTGAAAAGGCAATGGGTCAAGCATTCTGGACAAGTTGCCAAGATTCTTGCACCCCAAGCAAAAGAGAGGTCGCCTGAGTCTTGCTCCATAGCATGTGCTTGAATGCTTACAATCGAGGTGTGTATTGTTGGCCCTGGCAAAATGGTTGAGCTGCCAAGCATCATGTTGGAGGCCACATGATTTACTTGATTCAGCACTAAGACTGGATGTTGCTTAAGGTCAAGGTCCTAAGGTGGGGAAGTACAAGAGAGGGCAGCAAACAGTCAAACCGCACTATCAAATCCAACAAATGGATAATTGCACATCAGCAAAGGCCAAATTCTTTCTATGTGCCTAGCACCACTAGTTTGTCTCGGTTGGATTGCTGGATTGCTTTGGGGCTGAGTTTGAATTGAAGGAGCAGATAAGCCAGCTGTCACAGTTAATTGAACTGACTGGCCAAAGTAGAAGCACTGCCTGCAGAAGTCAGAAATGCCACGTTTGCCAGCTGCCAGAATCAACTTGAAGCTCTGCTGGTTTTGTTCTTGATTTTCCGTTCCGACTTGCATCGTGTCCTTCGGCAGCCTTTTGTAAGCCGAAAGGTATGACTTCAAGACCAGCTCTCAACGATCATGGAGCAACGGATGCTGCATGTGCCTGGCAAAACACATTTCAGCATGGGGGCTGCAATTTCTTGTAGGCCCACCAAGCAGGCAGCATTTCCCGGCAAGCCCGCAGTATCCTTGGCTGTGGCAGCAGTTGCATCGAGCTTTCCAAGGAAAGCGGGCCGCATGTGTAGATCTGCCAAGCGTCAAGAACAGACACTCGCGTCAACGGCGGACTTTTCGGCCCTTTGCAACTTGGGCCCACATCCGTCGGCTCAGGAAGTGCAGGACGAGCTAGAAGCGCCTGGTTGGCCGACTCTGCCCTTGAAAGGGATCTTGACCGCGCTGACGAAGAAGAAGCGCGATGATGTTGTTTCTAGGGTGCTCGAGATACTTCTGACGGGGCAAGTGCCATTGGATGTCAAGGCTGTAACCGCCGCAATGACTGTTTGTTCAAAGATCCGGGCCTGGCACAATGCTTGCTTGCTCCTCTCGGCAATGCCTGCTGCCCAGGTGCAAGCCGATGTGGTCAGTTTCAACGCCACCATGACTGCTTGTGCCAAGGGAGGACAGTGGCAGAGAGCCCTTTCAATATTTTTGGAAATGCCCGATGTAAAGTTGCAAGCTGATGTCGTCAGCTTTACCGCCGCAATCAGTGCTTGCGAGAAAGGCGAGCAATGGCAGCAGGCATTGGCAGTGTTTTGGGCCATGTTTGCAGCAAAGGTGCCATCCAACGTGATCAGCTTCAGTGCCGCCATTAACGCCTGTGCCAAAGTCGGGCAATGGCAGCAGGCGGTGGCTTTGCTTTTGGCAATGCCTGGGTCACAGGTGCAAGCTGATGTTGTCAGCTTGAATTCAGCTATCAGCGCTTGCGAAAAAGGCGGGCAATGGCAGCCGGCGTTAGCCCTGTTATTTCTGATGCCAAAAGCAAAGGTGAACGCCAATGTTGTCAGCTTCAATGCAGCTATCAGTGCTTGCGAGAAATGTGGGCAATGGCAACGAGCGTTGGCTTTGTTTCAGAAATTGTTTGGCCCTAAGGTTTATGCTGATGTGGTAAGCTTCAATGCCACTGTCAGTGCTTGCGAAAAAGGTGGGCAGTGGCAGGCGGCTTGTGAGTTGTTCTGGGCCATGCCTACTGCCAAGGTGCAAGCTGATGTGGTAAGCTTTAATGCAACTCTCAGTGCTTGTGCGACAGGTGGGGAGTGGCAGCGGGCGGTGGCATTGTTTCAGGCAATGCCCAGATCAAAGGTGCAAGCTGATGTTGTCAGTTTCAATTCAATCATCAGCGCTTGTGAAAGAGGGGGATATTGGCAGCAGGCATTGGCATGGCTCTCGGCCATGCCAAACATGAGAGCAAATACAGTAAGCTTCAATACTGCCATAAGCGCCTGCCAAAAGGGTGAGAGGTGGCAGTGGGCGTTGGTCATGTTTGGGGCCATGGCTGATAGCAAGTTGCAACCAGATGTGATTACTTTCAATGCGACCATCAGCGCATGCGAGAAAGGTGGGCAGTGGCAGCAGGCGCTGGCCTTGTTCAGGGCCATGCCAAGAGCAACGATGCAGGCCAACGTCATTAGCTATAGTGCAACGATCAGTGCTTGCGAGCGGGTTGGGCAGTGGCAACAGGCATTGGCTTTGTTTCGAGCTATGCCTGAACAGGAGGTGAAAGCCAATGAGATAAGCTTCAGCGCGACAATCAGCTGTTGCGAAAAATGTGGCGAGTGGCAGCAGGCGTTGGCTTTGTTTGCGGCAATGCCCACATCAAAGGTCCAAGCTGATGTTGTCAGTTTCAACGCAGTTATCAGTGCTTGCGAAAAAGGAGGGCAATGGAAGCAAGCATTGGCCCTGTTTTGGGAAATGACAGCGATGAGTGTGCAAACAAGTGTCTACAGCTTTAGCGCAACCATCAGTGCCTGCGAAAGAGGTGAGCAATGGCAGCAGGCATTGGCAGTGTTTCAGGCAATGCCAGATGCAAAGGTTCAAGCCAATAGCATCAGTTTCAATGCAATCATCAGCGCTTGTGAGAAGGGTGGGCAGTGGCAGCAGGCATTGAACCTGTTTTGGGCAATGGCTGACGCACGAGTGCAAGCCAGCTTGTTGAGCTTCAGTCCAACCATCAGCGCTTGCGAGAAGGGAGGAGAGAGACAGCAAGCGGTGGAGTTGCTTTGCATGATACAACAGAGAGGCCTGAATGTGCTTCAGCTTGCTACTCCTGCCTGATGTTCAAAGGGTGAGGGGTTCGATTTGTGTGAACTGCGGCTTGCCAGTCTTGTGATAGCAAGCGAGAGGGCGATTTGAAGCCCGACAGAAGAAAAACATATCGGATCGTTTGATGTTTATGCCTGAGGCAGACGTAAGATGGTGCAATGGTCAGGCGTGTTCTGCGGCCTTGAAGCACACTGACGAATACCTTATGTTGTTTGCTTCGCTGGCTTCTCGAACACTTCGGATACAATCTTGGTTTGCCGCATTTTTGTGCGAGCTGTCATGGTCGAACTCGTGTTTTAACAGCAAGTTCGATCAATGATACCCGTTCGATGCATCGCACTTTGGATTTATAGAGTGCATGTTTGCATGGAACCCTTTGCTTACACTTCAATTCCGAATGCTCCCTTTTCCTCCTCAGCGCCAGTGGCTGAATCCGTCGAGCCCGGAAAAAATGCGGGATCATGCAGCGCGCAGTTCACGAGGGCCAACTGACTTCTTGTAATTTCTTGATTGCACCAGTGTCGTTGGGTTTTTTTGCTCGCTGCTCCTGCCTGATCCTTGAAAGAAAGGCTTCACTACAGTCTGCGGATCATCGCGTTGCTACCGCTGGCCAGCTTTTTGTTGGCTGCAGACGAGAGGACGATTTGAAACCTGACAGTTGATGGACATTTCGCACCCTTTGAGCTGCTCGAATTTGTGATTTTGTAAAATGATGATGTAATATCAAGTGCGTGAACGAGGCTTGTTTATCATGTCCGTTTACGTTTATGCGATGGATACGGACACGAGGGTGATAAGAACGGTATTCAAAACATATGTGCTAGTCTGGTTAGTTCGATTCATGTGCCGTGGTTGTGTTTTGAAATGTTACAATTCATTGTTAGCATTAAACGGTTGTAATTGATTGTTGTAATAGTTCACATAAACTCGAACCATAAAAACCACTTCGAAGCACTTTCTATTCAAGCTTATAAGAACACCGGTACTCACTACTAGCGTAAGAAAACACTTCAAAGCACTTTCTATTTAAGCGTGTAAGGAGTGCCGGTACTCACTGCTAGCGACTACCGCAAGAAAGCACCTCAAAGCATTTTCTATTCAAACTTGTGAACAAAATAAACAGAAAATATTTTTAGACCTCTGCCTCTTATTAAATTTACATATCGAATATCCATAAACTACTTTGTTTTTTATTCTTATATTTCACTGAAACCGAAACGAAACAAATTGATTGATTTAACGCTAGGCCGGTAAACAAGCCTAATACTTACCCCGTAAAATACATATTGATTTTCTGGGCCCTTTTTTGCAATCCTTTTCTAAATTGTAGTAATGAGTTTGAGGTAGAGAGCTTGAAATGGAGTAGGATTAATCTCCGAGGAGAAATGTTAAATTCTTTTGTGTTTTTATGTTTATTAAGTTGCTGTTTTTTAAATTATAAATCCGAATAGTTATTTAATTGAAGTAAAGCGATTCTATTGAAAGAGTAAGTTGTTTTTTCGATTCCTAAAATGAATAGAGAGACTTCTGGACCATGATTGAATACTACTTTGTATATATAGTAGTGCTCGTCGAAGGCTAAGAAGCACACGGTGCGGTTTCCTTTAGGAGCACGTATATCGGGGGCGTTATGTTATATAGAACTTCCGTGGCGAAGACGCTAAGACGCCTTTTGTTGTGGTGTAGCATGGCCGTAACTTTTGCTCGTCTGAATGTAACTAAACTCTTTAAATTAAACGGCTGGTTAAATATAGGATATTATTAAAACAATTTTGGTAATATAAAAAGAAAAAATACAAATAGATAGGCTCTTGATAGTGTTATTATTAATTTTCTGAGAATCTAACCTTAAGAAAATTTGGGTTGTTTAAATTGTTAAATTACCTGTGTTTGTTACCATATTTTACTAAGAATTATATAGATTTTACTTAGCAAGTGGGCTTTGCTAAAGTCTCTCCATCCAAGTGAATCCTAACTTAAGCGAATCTTTTGTATTCATATTATACACATATGTATAATTAACAATCCTATAGCAAAGTAGCCTGTGAAGGGGATTCTGCATCAGGATTGGTTTGATACGAGTTTGCTATTAAATGCAGAATATTTTGGTCTGTTTGAGCTGGTTTTTTGTAGGATGGAAAGCAAGTGGAATGTAAGCTCCACACGCCCTGTGAATCGCAACGGGGTGGCTTTAGTTGGCAAGCCATATTTTTACAAGGAGACATTCTTATGTTTTTCCATGGAAGGAATTGCTAATTCCTGGATACGCCCAACAACGCCCGGCATGCTATTACACGCCTTGTCCACCTATCGTACGCACACGCCCTGGCGTAATGATGGGCTTGTGATGCATGACGGTAACTCACAAATCGGCAATCATTGGGTTATTAATTTGGCATATTGCAGAATTCACACGCTGTTCACCATTTTTGGAGCAAATAATTTGTTAATTTTTATGTCGTTAAAACACCGTCGAAAATTGCTGTGCTGAGCGAAATGGGCTGTTGTTCTGTTCGTTTTGCTTTTGCTATGGCTGACTCGCATGCTGCGCGGTCCTTGCTTTTTCCACGTTGGTTTTCGGGCCTTCTGGCGCGCTCGCGCGCGACCCCAGCCACAAAACGATGCTATTTACGGTGTTTTTTGCTTTTGCGTTTCCGGGCTAGTTTGCGGGTTGTTCTTTTTGGGCTGCTGTTTTTGCGGCCTTTGGCGCGCGACCCCATGTTAGCCTTTTGGTTTGGGTCCCGGCTAGGGCCTAGAAAGCTGGCATCCTCGGCATATTATCTGGGGTTGGGGTGGGCAACATGCATAACTTAACTAGCCATATCATAGTATCATGCCCCTAGCACCAGCCCATCAATCTCGCAAATCACTTCCCCCTCTGTATTAGAAGTTAAAACCCCTATAGCTTTCAGCTATCTGGGGAATAAATATAATGTTCAAAAGCACTATATTTTACAATATTCTATTTAAAAAAAGAAAGATGTATAGCATCATTAAGAGTATTATATATATATATATATCTCTCTCCCTTTTAAATTATCTTTCCATATTTGTTTATCTACTACTTCCGCCTTTTGAGATAAAATGAATTTTGTTTTCCTGTGCAAATAGAACTTTATATAGCTGAGTCAATTAGAATCCCTGTTTCAAAATAATTTTAGAATCTTTTGGAATTCTGTCTAACAAATTTATTTAAATATTTAGCCATATTTAAAAAACGACTAAATTTGAGAAATAATCTCTATTTAGTTGTTATTATAAAAAGCTATTGAGTTGTGTTCGCATTAGATTATAGCTCCTATTTGGAAAAGATTTGTTTATTTTCTGGGCCTGCGGCCTCTAGCCGGCTACGCAATTTGGGGCGCTGGTTTTTGCGGATTGGGGTGCTGTTTGAGGTGCTGATGGCAGTGCGGGCGCATCTTTTCAAGATTGACGGTAGGGTGCTAGGGGCATGCAGTTTGGGGGTGCTGGTGCAGGTGCTGTTTTGGGGATGACGGTGCATGCGTGTTTTTGCATCACGGGGGTATGCAGTTTGGGGTGCTGGTGCTGGTGGTGTTTTGGGATGCTGTTTGTTTGAGGTGCTGGTGACGGTGCGGGCGCAATTTGCGATATTGACGCCCGGGCGCTATCGGGCATGCAGGTGACGGTGCAGGCACATTTTTGCATCTTGACGGTAGGGCGTAAGGGGGTATGCAGCTTGGGGTGCTGGTGCAGGTGGCGTTTTGGGATGCTGTTTGGGGTGCGTCTGGGTGTTTGGGGGGAGCTGTTTGGGGTGCTCTTAGGGTGATAGTGCAGGCGCATTTTTGCGAGATTGACGGCAGGGTGCAGGGGGCATGCAGCTTGGGGTGCTGCTGCAGGTGCTGTTTTGGGATGCTGTTTGGGGTTGGAGGTGCTAGTGATGGCGCGGGTGCTCGATTGACGGCCGGGTGCTGTTTGGGAGGTGCTGTTGGAGGTGCTGGTGCGCAATCATTGCTATCTGGGGGTCTATACTGGTGTATTTTCTTTATTTACCTCCGAGAAAAGGATTAATATGCTTCATAGCTAACATAAAGCAAACCACTCACCAAAAACACTTGAAAATTTATCTAATTAATAATTTGAAAATGTTTCCACTAGATCGCTGAGCGCTTGAACATATTGTATAACTGGACGAGAAAAATTAAGATTAAAAATTATATAAAATATTTTCCTGCGAATTATTAATCCTAGTAAAATCCAAACAACATTCAATTTCTTCTCACATTTGAAAGTGCTTTACCGATTCAATATTGAAATTATATAAATAATAATTTGACTAAGATTTATTTATCCTAGGCAAACCCTAAAAATAATCAGGTTGTTCTAAAATTTCGAATACATTTTATCACTAGATTAAAGACTCGAGATTAATATATTTTACAAAACATTCCGAAAATTGTATTAAACACCAAGAGTATTTATTTTTCTCAAAAACTAAAACACATATATATTATGTTAAATTCTTAAATTTCGAATCCTTTTTTTTATTTATTCCTTCTTCCTTTTTTTCAATATTCCAGAATTCTAAAAAAAAATAGATTTTAAAATATGGAATTTAAAATTCCAAATTGTTATTAAATCTTAAATTCCGAAATCTTAATTATAAAATTGTAACACATCCATTTCTTTAAGCAAAATAAATACAAACTTATCTATATAAATAAAAAAAAACAAGCAAAACCTAAATCTCAAAATATGCATACCATATATATATATATATCTTGCAAAATCAAGTAATCATATTATAATATATATATCAACACTAAAAATATAATTTATAATTTACAATAAATCATATAATTTTGCAAATTAACTATACTTCAACATAAATCATCACCCACTCTATATATAATCAAATCAAACCACAAATAATCAATTCAAAATAACCAATCTTCATAACTATACACAATAATCTAAACACAAATATATGCATATACACAAACTTTATCTCTAATCTTTACCTCCTTTAACCTCAATATATATGTAAACTAAATTCATCATCACCAAAACATAGTCAACCACATACATTGTATTAACTAAATATAAGTTTTGGACATTGCAGTATCTTACAAGCCACGGCTTATACTCTCGATTCAACATTAGTCATACTTGCTGCCTGAATAGAGATATTATAGCTAAATTAATTGGTCGACACCCCACGAATCACCAATGAACGAACTTAATTAATCGACACCCTGAATATCGATTTCGTCTTGTTGTATCTGGTGGCGCAAGATGCATGGTTTCCATTGCGCTGTAAACAGGCATCATCAAGCACATACATATCCGTACATCGAATTTGATCATCGGTGGAGTCTTGAAGCCATTGTCCACTTTTCGATGGATCATTGATCTGATCTTGGCGGAAGGCAAGAACTTTGGCATCTGCCAGTCTGAGCCAGTGGCACAAAGCAGCAATCAACCGATGTGTAAGAGAACCTTGAACCGAGAATAACGGTCCCCCTTCTGGCTTCTAATGAGTACTAACTGAAAACGGCTTCTGGTTTGATTGCAGAAGTGACTGTACATGCATCCACCAGAACAACATATGTCCGGCAAAGATATTGAGGTCGATGATGCTTCAGGAAGCCACCTGCGCTCTTGATGAAAGGCCTCCACAAACAACTTACATTTCCGACTGTTTGACGTGGCCAGAATAGAATAACAAGCATGGTCCTGCTTGATGGTCACATCCCTCTTCCAACACAGTGCTGAATCCAAAAGAGGCCAGGTGCAGATCAGTTTTGCTTTGCTCTCGCATTGGCATGCAAACAGGAGCTTGGGCTGGCGGGCTGACGCAAACTCCGAAGCGGTTGAACACGTCGGGTTGTGTCAGGCTACTGGAACCCCGCGCATTGATTTCGCCATCCGCTCGTCAGACACCCGATCTTGTCGAGCCCCGCCTGCCCAAAGCTTCAAACTCGCCCTTTGGGCCATGAGACGAGGCGCCGAGCGACGTGAGTAAGTCCCGACGGCTTCCCGAATTGGCCAGGGAATGGAACCAAAAGCCAGGGCTTGCCGACGGATACGCACACGCATACGTGGCGGGTCGGTCCTTTGAATGGTAAACACATTGCCAAGGCAAGTTCTTTTGCCAACTTTTTGTTTGTGAGCCTCATGAACATGCCATTCGACTAAGGGATTTCGTGATACCGGGCTGATGCATGCTCAAACACCCTGTTTGTCCTGCTGATCGTTGACTTGCATTCTCCCTGTGTAGGGCTTTGCGCTGCATTCACTGCTAGATTGAGCAAATGTCCAGTTGATGATTTCCAACAATTCACTGCCAGGCTGTGTTCCAAGCCACGGCATATCCGCGCGTAAAACAAACCAGTCCTCAGGCTTGCGCGTTGTTGGGCGCCTGGCACGTGAATTGAGCAGGTGTCGGCAGTCGACTGGTCTTGAACTGGTCTTCACATTGTCAACTTTCTGAAAATGCAACCTCTGGATAGTTGGATTGTCGAGTTGTCGAACCACCTGTGCTTGTCACCGTGCTTTACCAAGAACTATATGGACTTCACCCAGCAACTGTGCCTTGCAAAGTCTCCCCATCCAATTGAACCCTGATTTGAGTGAATCCCGCCTAAATCATATCATGTGCGTATGTCTGATCAGCGACCGTACAATCATTCAACACCTGAGCAAAGCAACCTGTGGAGGGGATTCTGCATCAGGATTGGCTTGAGCCGACCTCGCCATCAATACACCCACACACACAATATCTTGGTCTGTTTGAGCTGACCTTTGCAAGGCGGAAAGCAAGTTGAATGTAACATAAGCTCCACACGGTTGAAAGCCCGTCCTGCGAACCGCAACGGAGTGGCTCCAGTTGGCAGCCACATTTTTGTAAGGAGGCATTCGACGCATTGAACTTGGCCATGCCCAGCTCGTTGGCAAGGCATGAACAGTCCAAGTCCTGCAATTTCCAAGCTAACAACATGCCCTGGAAGTGGTGGCCAAGTTGACTGCAGCCCTCGCAAATTGTTGCTTCCCTTGCATGGGTAGACCAAATCCGGCCGCTCCCCCCGAAGGGGGCGAAGAGGCTGTGTGTAGATCCGGCCGCGCCCCCCGAAGGGGGCGAAGAGGCTGTGTGTAGATCCCTCCCACCCGCTGGGGAGGTGCCCCCCTGTGCCGCCGACTTTCTTTCCCCCATATGTATCAGCCCATAGTGGGCCGGCAGGCTCAAGAAACACAATTCGGCTCTTGGGGGTACCACCCCCCCGAGCATGGGCCCCAGTTTTGCGCAAACACTGGAAAACACTGTGCTTTTCTACGTTTTTGACGGCTGGAAAGGCGCAAAATGTGGAAACCTGCTTAACAGTGAGGCTATACTGATCCCCATCTAAGCTCGGTTTTGGGCATGGTTTTCGCTCAAGACATGAGCAAAACACTATGTTTTTGACACTTTCGCGTGGGCGCAAGGCCTCGGAAAGCGTGAAAAACATAAGTTTTTTGCGGAAACCTGCTTATTGGTGAGGCTTCACTGGCCCCCGCCAAACCCGGCTTTGGAGATTGCATTGCCCACAGCGAAGTGTCTCGAAATAAGAGTGAGTGAGTGAGTGAGTGAGTGAGTGAGTGAGTGAGTGAGTGAGTGAGTGAGTGAGTGAGTGAGTGAGTGAGTGAGTGAGTGAGTGAGTGAGTGAGTGAGTGAGTGAGTGAGTGAGTGAGTGAGTGAGTGAGTGAGTGAGTGAGTGAGTGAGTGAGTGAGTGAGTGAGTGAGTGAGTGAGTGAGTGAGTGAGTGAGTGAGTGAGCGAGTGAGTGAGTGTGTGTGTGTTGAGTTGATGTCAGTGTGTGTTGTGACGTTGCAATGGGAAAGGTACTTACAACTGGCATGTTTTGGAGGCGCGGGCATTCCGCATGCAGATTGATTAGTCGTTGAAAACACATCCTGGTTCGACCGACACTTTCAGGCGCGCTTTTTCGAATGGCTCTCGCTGTTCTGTCGCCGCTCAGGGCTGTCCCGCCGCGGCCTTGCATCTTTTGCAAGTCCACGATGGGAGCCTGCTTCGCATGTACTTCCCGCCCCGGGGGCGCTCTTGAGTCTGCGCAGCCTGCACGTTACTACTGTGCACTACCTGCCATCTTAGTAGATGTTTTTTGCCACACGCTTATGGGCCTGCTTCCTTCCGCAAACGTGCCTCGCGCAAGTTGCCCCGTGCTTCGAACAGATTGCAGTAAACTGAGGCTGCCGGCGCGGCCGGTGGTGCGTCAGCAACATAAATCCCTCCCACCCGCTGGGGAGGGGTTTACCCCTCCCCTTACCCCTCCCCACAGGGGTGCCCCCCTGTGCCGCCGACTTTCTTTCCCCCATATGTATCAGCCCATAGTGGGCCGGCAGGTTCAAGAAACACAATTCGGCTCTTGGGGGTATTGCCTACAGCGAAGTGTCTCGAAATAAGAGTGAGTGAGTGAGTGAGTGAGTGAGTGAGCGAGTGAGTGAGGGTGTGTGTGTGTGTGTTGAGTTGATGTCAGTGTGTGTTGTGACGTTGCAATGGGAAAGGTACTTACAACTGGCATGTTTTGGAGGCGCGGGCATTCTGCATGCAGATTGCCGCGGCCAACTGGCCGAACGGCTGTGTCGGATCCTCCCCCTTGGTCCTTTGGAGCAAGGCTCTAGAGCGAAGCTCTAGTGGGCTGCCGCATGGTGCCGCCGACCCTGTGCATGCCGACGATGCGGCCGGGGGTCCGTGCAAAGGAAAGTGATGAGCATTTTGCGCTGCGCCCGCCCTACTAAGAGGCGAAGGATTGGCGGGCGTGTCTGGGCGAGAATTCCGCGGATTTTTGCGCTGCTTCTGGGGGTGCGCTTTCTGGCATGTTTGGGGCCGGCTTTTAATCTTCAGGCTTGGGCTTGTGGGTCTGCAGGCCCGTGCCTGTGATGCAGATGATGCTGGGGATGCTGGGGATGCCGGCCTTGGTTGATGAAATCTCAAAGTCTTAAAGTCTGAGAATAATAGAATCATAAAACCGTACAATTTTACAATCTTAGAACACTTTTATCGTAAAATCTTTAAATCCTCAACTGTTAGAATCTTACGCGCTTAACCTCGCAAAAACACCCATAAACTAGTACAATCTTAAAATCTGAAAGGCTTAATTTCTTACAATCTAAAAAGCTGCAAACCTGCAGGAACTGAACATAGTCGAATCTTAAGATCTTAAAATTGTCAGATGGGTAGTGTTTTTTTGTTGGTGCTCGGGGCCTATACACTGCACACATGCCTACGCGAGCGCCTACGCAACGCCTCCGCGACTGCAAGGGGTGCCTACGCGCGCGCGTTTGTCTCTTGTCGCGCCTACGCGGACGCCTACGCAAGAAAATCGCGCGCCGCTTTTTTCCAGCTCGAGCTTTGCAATGCCAAGTCAATCGTTGTCTGACACAGATGCAGATGATGTATAGAAGAAGCACCGCCAAAGCGTGATAACATGTTTGATTTCCCAGGGATCCCCTTTGTCGTGGCATTTGAGCAGTGTTTTTGTTGGTGGCTCGGGGCCTATACACTACTTGCGCGCCTATGCGAAGGCCTACGCAAGCCTACGCGGCCTGCGAGGGGTGCCTACGCGATCACAAGTCAGCTTCCAGGTGCCCACCTACGCGGGCAAACGTTGAGTTCAAGTGTCAAAGTGCACTGTGGCAGCTCCAGCTGGAAAATCGCAACTTTTCAGTGCAAGTGCAGTTTTGGCAGCTCCGGCTCTAAGATCAGAAATGCAGTACAAGTGAGAATCCAACATCTGTCCAAGGATCTGCTGCTAGAAAAGGTCTACGCACCCAAAATGCCTTGAAAGCCTACGCGAATGCCTACGCGGGGCCTACGCGGGGCCTACGCGGGGCCTACGCGGAGCCTACGCGAAGACTGCAGAACAAACCCATGCCCATCCATATGCATTGTAAAACATAAAGCTTCACACAATACATAACAACTCCATCAAGTGCCTACGCGCGCGCCTACGCAAGAAAATATACAAGGATGTGCGCGAAATGCCTACGCGATGCGTCCGCGCGCCTACGCCCCCCAGCTAAATTGCATACGCGGACATGATGCAGTTCCCTTTTTGTATAAATCCTTGATGCCAAGAAAAAAACGCTGCCCAGATCTTTAAATTTTAACATCTTAAAAACTTGAAACTTAGAATTACAACCTTAAACCCTGGAAGCCTTAAAATCTTAAAGCCGTAGAATGCTTATTCTCTGCACATCTTATGTGGAATTCAGCGTTGCGCTGCTGCCGCGGCCGGTTGTGCGCCAGCAACGTAAATCCGGCCGCGCCCCCCGAAGGGGGCGAAGAGGCTGTGTGTAGATCCCTCCCACCCGCTGGGGAGGGGTTTACCCCTCCCCTTACCCCTGCCCACAGGGGTGCCCCCCTGTGCCGCCGACTTTCTTTCCCCCATATGTATCAGTTCATAGTGGGCTCAAGAAACAATTCGGCTCTTGGGGGTACCCCCCCCCCCGAGCATGGGCCCCAACTTGGGCCCAGTTTTGCGCAAACACTGGAAAACACTGTGCTTTTCTACGTTTTTGACGGCTGGAAAGGCGCAAAATGTGGAAACCTGCTTAACAGTGAGGCTATACTGATCCCCATCTAAGCTCGGTTTTGGGCATGGTTTTCGCTCAAGACATGAGCAAAACACTGTGTTTTTGACACTTTCGCGTGGGCGCAAGGCCTCGGAAAGCGTGAAAAACATAAGTTTTTTGCGGAAACCTGCTTATTGGTGAGGCTTCACTGGCCCCCGCCAAACCCGGCTTTGGAGATTGCATTGCCTACAGCGAAGTGTCTCGAAATAAGAGTGAGTGAGTGAGTGAGTGAGTGAGTGAGTGAGTGAGTGAGTGAGTGAGTGAGTGAGTGAGTGAGTGAGTGAGTGAGTGAGTGAGTGAGCGAGCGAGCGAGTGAGTGAGTGTGTGTGTGTGTGTTGAGTTGATGTCAGTGTGTGTTGCGACGTTGCAATGGGAAAGGTACTTACAACTGGCATGTTTTGGAGGCGCGGGCATTCTGCATGCAGATTGATTACCGCGGCCAACTGGCCGAACGGCTGTGTCAGATTACCACCTTGGTCCTTTGGAGCAAGGCTCTAGAGCGAAGCTCTATGGGGCTGCCGCATGGTGCCGCCGACCCTTTGCATGCCGAGGATGCGTGAAAAGGAAAGTGATGAGCATCACCTGCATCATCTGCTTCTGGCGGGTGCGTTTTTGGGCTTGTTTTTGGGTCTGCAGCCTTGGGCTTGCAAGTCTGCGGTCTTGCCCCGGTGATGTGGGTGATGCTGGTGATGCTGGGGATGTTGCTGGGAGCTGCCTTCCACGCGGCGTCCTGCTGCAGCCTTGAAACACCGGAAAAACACGTGAAAATGCAGGGCTTTTACTGCAAAACACCGAGGAAAACGTTTGGTTTTGACATGCGTTTTGCGTGGCAACTGGCCCCGGCGTGCGTGCGCGTGACGTGCGCGTGCTTGCGCGCATGCGTGCTTTCGTGCGTGCGTGTGTGCGCGCGCCTGCGTGCGTGGGTGGGTGGGTGGGTGGGTGGGTGGGTGGGTGGGAGGGTGTGCGTGTGTGTGGGGTGCTTGCGTGACGTGCGAGTGCGTGCGCGCGCGTGTGTGTGTGTGTGTGGTGGGTGCGTGAGCGCGTGCGTGGGTGGGTGGGTGTGTGTTGTGCGTGAGTCTGGTGTGTGTGTGTGCCTGTGTGTGGGTGCGTGCGTGGGTGTGCGTGCGTGCGTGAGCGCGCGTGCGTGCCCGCGTGTGTGCTTGTGCCCGCGTGCCTGCGTGCGTGCGGGCGGGCGGGCGGTGAAGGGGACATGGCGAAATGTCGGGAAATGGCTAGAAAATAGATGGGAAACGTGGAAGATGGATGGAAAACTGAGGGAAGATGTTTGGAAAATGGATGTGTGTATGTGCGCAAGTAAGGAAATGTAGGTATGTTTATGTTGTTGTTGTTGTCGCTGCTGCCTGCTTTGCCGTCCTTGCAAGAGCTCTCAGTTTGAGCCTCGCGATGCTGCCGCGGCCGGTTGTGCGCCAGCAACGTAAATCCGGCCGCGCCCCCCGAAGGGGGCGAAGAGGCTGTGTGTAGATCCCTCCCACCCGCTGGGGAGGGGTTTACCCCTCCCCTTACCCCTCCCCACAGGGGTGCCCCCCTGTGCCGCCGACTTTCTTTCCCCCATATGTATCAGCCCATAGTGGGCCGGCAGGTTCAAGAAACACAATTCGGCTCTTGGGGGTACCCCCCCCGAGCATGGGCCCCAACTTGGGCCCAGTTTTGCGCAAACACTGGAAAACACTGTGCTTTTCTACGTTTTTGACGGCTGGAAAGGCGCAAAATGTGGAAACCTGCTTCACAGTGAGGCTATACTGATCCCCATCTAAGCTCGGTTTTGGGCATGGTTTTCGCTCAAGACATGAGCAAAACACTGTGTTTTTGACACTTTCGCGTGGGCGCAAGGCCTCGGAAAGCGTGAAAAACATAAGTTTTTTGCGGAAACCTGCTTATTGGTGAGGCTTCACTGGCCCCTGCCAAACCCGGCTTTGGAGATTGCATTGCCTACAGCGAAGTGTCTCGAATAAGAGTGAGTGAGTGAGTGAGTGAGTGAGTGAGTGAGTGAGTGAGCGAGCGAGCGAGCGAGCGAGCGAGCGAGCGAGTGAGTGAGTGAGTGAGTGAGTGAGTGAGTGAGTGAGCGAGCGAGCGAGTGAGTGAGTGAGTGTGTGTGTGTGTGTTGAGTTGATGTCAGTGTGTGTTGTGACGTTGCAATGGGAAAGGTACTTACAACTGGCATGTTTTGGAGGCGCGGGCATTCTGCATGCAGATTGATTAGTCGTTGAAAACATGACATCCTGGTTCGACCGACACTTTCAGGCGCGCTTTTTCGAATGGCTCTCGCTGTTCTGTCGCCGCTCAGGGCTGTCCCGCCGCGGCCTTGCATCTTTTGCAAGTCCACGATGGGAGCCTGCTTCGCATGTACTTCCCGCCCCGGGGGCGCTCTTGACCACAGGGCAGGGAGGATATCGGCACTTCGCGCAGATGTATGGCTTCTGCTTCGGCTCCAGCGGCCTTTCCTTGCACAGTGTGCACTCAGGGAAATCGCAAGCTTGACATTTCCACTCTGTCCGCACTTTGCACCGTTGCCTGGCCAGGCTGTACGCACTTGCTGGCTTCGTAACTCTGCATGCCGTGCACTGGACCCAAGCCTGACCTGGCTTCAGCTCCTCACTCTGACAAAGCCCACACACTGCCAGGTGTAAGAGATTGTCTGCCTCCAGTTGCTTGAGCTTCGCTGTGTCGAAGTGCCGCGGCGCCTTGTGCGTTGCGCAAGGCCCATAGCATTTGTACTCCTTCTGTTGCCATACTGCCTGCGTCCGTTTGGGCGCACTGCTTGTGCACACACTGCAGACTGCCCGCCGCTTCAGATCCTTTTGCTTCTTTAACTCCAAGACCCGCGCAAGCGGAAACTTGCTCAAGGGCTTTTCTGTTGCACAGGTGCGGCACCGCAGCGCCTTCTTGGCGCAGGAGCTGCAAAGCTGTCCAGACTTGCTTCCTTGGCAGAAGGCACAGGCAGCGCCTGCATCAGGAGCTGCTGGCTCTGGCTGTGGTGGCTTCCCTTCCGTGGCATACAATGCCTTGCGTTGCTGGGCAAGCAAGCAGTTGCTGCAGAGCTGGTCCATTCCCAGAGCAATGAGCTTATGCCAGACGTCGCTGCTGTTGCATGGCGGAAAGGCTTTGCGAGGTAGGCACATCTCTTGTTCAGCACGGTCGGAGCACCCACGGCAAAACAAAACAAGGGCATGGCATCTGGCCAGCTGCCTCCACGGGCACGCTTCTTGGTTTGTGCGGACCACGCTCGGGCCACTTCCTCTTCGTCCAATCTCCCTTGGAGAAATTCAAGCAGAAGCTTTGGCCCTAGCAAATCGCCCTGTCGAAAGAGATCTGGGGCAAAGGGCTGCACGATGCACGCGTCTTGGGCTTCCCGGACGCGAGACAAGCACATATATCCGGGCAGCTGAGCATCTTTGCTCGGTCGGTGATCCCAGGCCATGCAATCAAGCAGACAGCTGCGCAATGTGGCTCCCATGAATGAGTGTGCTGTCCCGCTGAAGTCGGACGCCACAGGAAAACCATGTCGTTGAACTTGCACTTGCTCGCTTTTTTTCGGGCGACCAGATCTGCGTAACCGGATCAATGCCGATGATGCCTTCGCCAAGGTCGGCGTGCACAGCCCATTGGGCCCCATCTCCGGAACTTGCCCCAGATATGGGGCCTTTAACAACTTCTCTTGGATGTGTGCTTCCCACTCCTTTTCCAGCCTCTCATGCAGCGACGAAAGATGCTCAGCCGTGGCACGCTGCAGCGTTGCTTCTGCCGCCGCTTGCGCTCCTGGCTCCAAGCTTGCGACCGCCACCAAAGGCTGGATGTGCGCCAGCCGTGTGGACTTCGCTGCAAACTCCCGAATTGCCTGTAAGCCGTGTTCACGACACCATGCAGCGCGCAGATCCTGCAAGTGCTTCTCAGACGGGGCAAAGTTGGGCTCCATCAAGCCGATCACTTGCTCCTGGAAAGCAGCTCGAATCGCCTGCTCAAGTGCCTCAAGCTGCTCCGCAGGCCCCGCTTCGTATTCGCGCAAGACTTCCGCCGCTGCAAGCTGTGAGTGCTCTGGCCAGGTACTCAAGCACAACGTGTCACGCAGCCGACTCGGCGCCTCCTTTACTTGCTCAGGTGGCTGTTTGGCCTCGACCTCCGTTATGGCCTCCGCCTCTTTCCCAACTTCCCCATCATCGGTCCCTGGCGGTGAGCTGCCTACTGTCTTCTCCTGTGGCTCGTCTTCATCGCTCACCTCCTCCACCTTGCGCTCCTCTGCCATGCCGCCTGCCGCCCGATCGACGTGAAAGAGCTGAGTGTTGCCGAGCTGGGCTGCGGCTTGACCAGGCTGCTGAGCCGAACGCAGGGCCGGATTGCCGCAGCGCGTGCTTAACAGAAGCTACCTAACAGCTCACAGCGACTGCGACTAGCACACGCGCACAGGCAAGATGCTTGCTGCTCTCCTCTTATATTTGACACCCCGCCTCCCACCCAAGACCACCCCTTGACAGTTACACCCTGTCGTAGACCGTAGCATGCGAAAAGTGTAGCCGGGCTGCGCCGCGGCACGTCGCACCCGCGCTTGCGCTTCTCACTTTGGGCACCCACTCACTGAAGCTAGCCCAATTTTTGCGCTGCGGCAGTCGTGGGCTCGCCTTCAACCGCATCTTCGAGACCACTTAGTACTTCCTAACCGCTGCGTAACAGCTGCAGCGCACCAAAACATGGTTTGCGATCGAGCACGCCGTGCCGTGCTAGCTTCAAATGGCGTACGCAAATCTACCCTCTGATAAGCTCCATCACACACCGCAGAGAACCGCAAGCTTGTATATTCAACTGAGCGCTCAACTGGGGAAGCCTGAAGCGACCAACTGCCAGAGGCAGTCCAGATGCACGCACACGCGCACACACACATACACATGCCACCGTGCAATCGCTAGATGTCACCGGGCGGTGCCGCGGTTTGAGAGCTCAAGTCTGCGCAGCCTGCGCGTTACTACTGTGCACTACCTGCCATCTTAGTAGATGTTTTTTGCCACACGCTTCTGGGCCTGCTTCCTTCCGCAAACGTGCCTCGCGCAAGTTGCCCCGTGCTTCGAACAGATTGCAGTAAACTGAGGCTGCCGGCGCGGCCGGTGGTGCGTCAGCAACGTAAATCAAAACGTGATCAACTGCTAAAGTGGGAGTGCCAAAGAGGGCGCCCACCCCCCTCCCCTCCTTGTACTTTCCCGTGGAAGGGGCTTGCCAATCCCCGGACGCGCCAAACAACGCCTGCCGTGCCACTTCCTGCCTCGTCCACCCACCGCATGCGCACGCCCTGGCGCGATGATGGGCTTGTGATGCATCACGGTAACTAACAAATCGGTAACCACTGGGCTGAACACTTGGCTCATTGCAGAATTCACACGCTGTTCACCACTTTTGGGAGCAAACAAAGTGTTAGTTTCATGTCGTTGTTCTAAGATTTCTAAGTGTGAATGAGGACAGGCATTGTTTACAACATGCCGCACCAAAGAACACAGAATGGAAGAGTTGTCGTGAAGCTGCAAACGCGGATTGTGGCGTGTGGATTCACGGTTTCCACACTTCCAACACGGCTTACCAACATTCCCAATGGGTAGCTATGACTCGATCTCAGTGACTTGCACTCAATGCCGGGCTCGTTGCTTATGATGTGCTTTTCCGGCTGTTTGCTTTCAATCTTTCCATTTGGGGGCTTCGTATTTTGTTGAAGCCCAAGTTTACGCAGGCTTGTCTCAAACCCAAAAAGGCGCCCGTCTGCCTTAGACTTGCCTTCCGTGCAAACCCTCAACGAATAGCCTCAAGAAAACAAACAGGGCAGTGAACAAAGACAAAGAGGAAATCATGCAGTTCGGAGCACGACTCGACATGGGGCTGATTCTGATGGCCTCGTGGTACTTCGAGCGGTGCCATGGATAGTTCACATGTTGTGACAGGGCCCACACGGGTTGATCGCACGGTAACTTGCATCCCTAGGCAATGTCTCCAATCTAGGTCTTGTTTCAACTTGAGGGCTCCTTTGTGGACAGTGCAAAACTGAATTTCCCTAAACCGTGGTCCCGTATTCAAAGACCCCCTGACGTCCAGGGAATTCAGAATTCAGGGACATCCAGAGTTGCGAGTTCCAACCTTTTTGAGGCCAGTTCAATTTCAACGCCCATTCTCAGGCTCTGGATTTCTTACCCTCTGCTTGTGGACCCGCCTCGCGCCACTCCCCGGTGCGCTGGTCCCCGTGGGCGGTTCGGAAGACCTGGCGCTCAAGCCAAGCCCAGAAAGAACACACACTTCTCACCATGGAGGGGGACTCTGAATCGATTGTCAATTTCCCTTTGCTTCACACACACAAATGCAGACAGCAGCCATCAAGACGAATCCGCCAGGACTAGCACAACTGGATTGCCCTGTGACTAACAAAGGAACCGAATGCATTGCCGAACAAAGCAAAGTTTTGGTTTGTCTCTGAATAGGGCATGGAACCTGCGGTTTGTTTTGGTGGCTTCCTCTGAAACCCATCCAACAAAGGGCCTCTAGTTTTAGGCTGTGATGTAAAACCGACATGAGTCGCAAACAGCAACCCTCACAAAGCGCAACACATAGGGCAAGGCTCCGACCAACATCACAGCACCAGTTGTTGGCCGAACAACCAGTCGAGCTGCATTG
Organism: Effrenium voratum; assembly: GCA_963377175.1. Classification (NCBI taxonomy): domain Eukaryota; class Dinophyceae; order Suessiales; family Symbiodiniaceae; genus Effrenium; species Effrenium voratum. Next base: position 1,751,328 of record CAUJNA010003350.1, read on the forward strand.
CCAGGGCTACCAACTAAACAACGCCAGCAATGTCTGCCTAAATTTATACCTTCCTCACTGGTCAAGTCACTCACATAGACCATGTTGGCAAAAACAAGAAGCGTGCAGCCTGAAGCTAGTAAATAGACCCTGGGAATTGCGTATCAACTGTGGTGCGGGAATGCGTGAGGCTTACCAATTGCCAATGCACGAATCTGACACAAGCCAACGTCAGGAGGCTAAGAGTTACCCCTTTGAAGCGAAGGAAGGCGTGGCTATTGGCATATCCCCTTGAAACCACAATGGACAAATACCAAACCGAAAAGGGCTCTTGATAACAAACTTCGCTCCACAAACATGCACTTCACAAGAAGTTGTCTGAGATGCACAACGGAATTGCGTTCAATTTTCCGACTCTCACAAAAACATTTCTTCCCAGGTCCGGGATGCGCCTTTCATCTTCGGAAAATGTGTCTCTCTCCAGCCAATTGACGTCCTTCTCAAACAAATCCTTGAATTTGTCAGCTGAAAAGCTGGTAGGACTATGTGTAGGCGTTACTGTTTATTGCAACAAATCGCTTTACTTCCTGCCCATCATCATCTTCCACTTGACGGATCTCCGTGCCGAAGAAAACTCTGTGAAAGACGCCTGGGGCGTTTTTGAGCACCACGGATGGCATAGACCAACTGAGCGAAGGACTGTAACTCCGTCCATCCGGTTGAAAGGGGACGAAGTGTTCGGTGTCCGGATTTGCCGAGGGGCGCACCCCGACGCCGTGCTGCTTGCCATCCTTCCACTGGCCGGTGAACTTTCGCCTCGGGAGGCTGGCCCAGACCGAAAACGCATGGATCAAACCCCGCACCACAGGCAGTTCACAGCCGTTCCTTCGCTGGCATGACCCTAGGAACAATCAATCTCTCCACTGAAGCCTTTGGATTCTGCCTGCATGCCAAACACATCCTTTGGTGGGCCTTCTGCTTTCCACAAGCTGGCTTGAACAACATCAAGTGCAGCAGAAGACAACACATAGAACTTATGCATGAAAGGTTTGCCCCGTATCAAGAACACAAAATGCGGCCAGTTGTCCAAGCGGAGTCTTGTTGAAACTCCACCAGCATCTTGTGAGAAGAAAACCTAGCTGTTTCCAAGGTTTCTTGAAAAATGATGTCCTCACTACCCACAAAGAGCAATGTCGTTAGCTTTCAAAAACTACTGTGCCACTTTTCCAAGCGTGTGTCTCAAATCGGAAGTGAGCACCATCTTAGCTTCCCAAACCCCGGCATGGCACAACATGCTTTAGCCCACTAAAAAAAGGAGGGGCCAAAAATCAAACAACTAGACAAGAAGAACCGTGGAATTGGACACTTCAAAGAAGGACCTTCTGCCAGGCAAAGTACCGCTGAAGAACCCTCCGGCTGTGGCTGCAGGCCCATCCGCCCACAGGAAGCTGCCCTCCCCCTCCTGGATTCGACGGATTTCTCGCTTTACCGGTGCTGGCATCCTTTCAAGGAAACAAAAACACCAAGGAGTTTAGAACTGAGGTACACTCCTAGAGCGGTTTCTTGGACGGTTCAGGGGTTTGGGCTGGTTGGCGGTTTGTTGAAGGTTGGCTTCTGGTGGCTTTTGGGTATCTAGGCTGCGTTTACCTTCCTGGCGCACAGATCTGAAACGTCAGAACGTCTCAAGCGCATTGTAGCATATGCCTTTCGCCAGTTGGTCACGACCCGAAGGAGTGTATGCCAAACAGGCGTAAATCTTCCACGTGCGTTTCCAGAAAGAAGCGAAACGGCCAGGTGCAAACTTGTTTGCAAATGGGAGCCCAAATTCCAGTTGGAGCCTCGAGCAACAATGTTTGTTGCGCCTCTCGAAGCAGCACACATACCAGAGAAGACAGAAAGGACAAAACAGCAGCACAGGCATTTGTGCCCCCAACACCTCGGAATCGGCCCCTTTGGCCGGTTTCAGAATATCGGCCCTTGGCCACAGGCGGGTGTAACTCGAAATTGGCCGGATTGAAAAGTGAGATGAGATGAGACATGACAATCAGATAATGTTAAATAATGAAAGAGTAGACATGTGCCCAAGGATTCCGCCTCCGGCTGGCCGGCTGGCCAACGGCCGATGAAACGATAATTAAGTTAGAAACCGCGACGTGAGTTTTGCGCACACCTTTTGGCTGGGCAATTGAAAGCGGCTCACCCCCGCAACGTCCAAAAAATAAAGACATGTGCAGGCAAGTCATTTGTTGCAACGACATGAATGACCATTGCGCACCAAGAGCGCCCCTTGTGTTTTTTTCCCCCCCCCCAAACACAGGGGACTTTTGCAAATCCCCTTTGTTGTGGAGCAAACGAAGAAGAGTGACACAAAGCACCGCAAAGGGCACGCTCCCAGTAGCAATGTATAGTTGCAGTGGGGTTGGGTATTGCTCAGCTTGGGATAGGCTTGCCGGACAAGCTTGCCGGACCGGGTCGGAACAGGCAAGGAAATAGCACCCAGAAACAAATTGCATCATCCCCAAGGTCCGACCATCTGAAGCCCTCAGATCGGAAAACTTGGAGGGAGAACTCAACAGATTAGCCTGGCAAAACCAGAGCCTAATCCCTTGAAGCTTCTTGCGATGCTCATGGAACCAACAAAAAGCCACAAGAGAACATGCTGCTGAGCATGTGTGCCTTCTTTTCAGCGGACCCGACTCAAAGAAAGGAATCAATGGGTTCTCTGTTGGTGGCATGGCTGTTCCAGTGACATCTGCGATCAACATGGCAACTACAGAAAACTCAAAGTCGAAGAAAAACAGACTGCTTCAGTCTGCGCAATCCGCTCCTTGCGGTCGTTGATGTACTGGCCTACCGGTTGGTCAAGAGTTGGCTTTCATGAGCTCACTTGTTTTTTCTCTCCCGTGTTTGGCGAATTTGGAAGCGACACCAGGAAGAATATCACATTCTTCTTCAATCCGGGGGAAGCCGGAGGTAAACATCGTTGCCTCGAACACCCGATTTTTTTCGAGGTTGGTCACATCCTGTTACAAACGGGTAAGGGCAAACCAAACTTTATTCATAGCGGTTGGCTGGCCATTGCGTCCAATAATCGCATAGACAACACACAACACACGTTTCGATTTATTAGCACCTTGGCAGAAGACAACGCAATACCTCCTTGTCCGTGCAGATTATGCAAAGCAAACAGTCTCGCACACTGAGGGTACTTATATGGTTCCACAACTCTATTCTTCACCCAGGGTTCATTTCACGCGAAGCACTTCAGCTGAATCCATCAGCTTGCTGCTTTCAAGGCTGTCGGGCCAGGCAGGCTTTTGCAGGGACCATTCCAACAAGTTTCGGGACAGGGAAGCGAGAAGCAGGTCGCTCGTGTTCACAAGTCGGCAGTGAAAGCAAGCCAGATCCCCCTCTGGTAAACTGAAGGCCTCTCAATCCCTCCAGTAGCTGCACTTTCCTGGCGGGCTTGAATGAGTTTCTGTTGAACACTATCAATGGTTTTGATGCGTATTTGACAAAGTCTAAGTTTCATGGTTTGAACCATTAAATGAAATCAACTGGACTCAGCCCACAACAGCCCGGAGTCCCCCCCCCCCCCGCCTTCATAGGCTCGACCATCGGGCCACTCGTACCGGCCCTCCCCGTGCATTCCTTTCGAAAGCAAGGAAAGAAACCGACAGCAACATGTTTAGCAACCTGATCTCTTTGCCTGACCATTTCTGGCCATTTGGCTTGATTCGAACAGGTCCCATTTTCCAGATCGGTTTGATAGATGTAAACCTTTTCAGTTTGGGTAGTGCAGGGGAACACAACTGACACAACTGGTGGCGAGACATCGGCAGCTTCTGAGGAGCCCAGTCAACAGCCATTGGCTGACGAAGAAACAAGCAGGAGTGAGAAACTTTCCAAAGGGTGAGCTGCGGTGAAACTCACTTTGACTTGAGCATATAGGTCTCACACTCTCAAAATAGGGGCTCCCCAAAAGCGGGTGTTTCATTGTGGTTTCCCATTTAGGACCGCCCCCCCCCACAACCCAGCTTAAACACACAATAGGGTTGACGTTCTCCTGCTTTTAGGTCATGACTTTGCTCAGGTGATGACGATGGTCGCAGGATACTTTTTGTCTGATTCAAGTTGAGTGGAAGCATGCATTGGAAACACATGGAACAGGTTCTGGCTACTTGATGTACCTGCGTTCTTGAACAATTTATAGTGTTCACGAGGGGTGTCCCGAATTGAGGGGGGGAATTGGTGCCCCTTCCAAGCCAACATGGAATGTCAACGCTGTGGGGTTCGTTGATCCCCTACCTTTAAAGTACCGCTTCGGAATTGTTGTAGAGTGACTCGCCCCGGTGATGAGCTGGTCCGTGTTCCCAAATGGACGATCTTCATGTTTTGGCCAAACCCCACATAATCGGTTGACATGTCAAAGGGATTTGTGAGAACCTTGTGCCACTGCCAAGCCAGCCCTCAAGTCCGGCCATGTCTGGTGAGGCAACTGGAAAACAGCGGGATTCTACTGATAACCAGAGATTTTATGATGGAAGCGGAATTCGCCCACTCGCCCTAGCCAAAGCCCAATCGCTCACCGTTTTGAATTGCCCGCGAATGTCGCATGCCACATGAGAATGTTTCCAAACAGGTCGCAGGGCGTCGATTTCTGCAGGCACACGGCAAAGGGTTGAGTTTTAAATTAGGGAAACTCCAAAATGGTGGGTTTCCTTTTCGTTTTCCTTCAGGGTGCTCCAAACAGTGTCACCCCTCAAAATTGACACACTCGAAACCAACGCCGACCATCCCGCTGGTCGTTTCGCCGAGCCGCGGTGGTCGACCCATTGGCCCTTGTACTGTGATCGGTCAATTTTGTTGCAACCACTTTGCATAGGGTCTAAACATTCTAAGGCTTGCCTGCAAAATAGACTCTACAAGTAGGTGTCCATGGCACCAGACTGGGGGTGGCCTGTGGATCCTAAAAAATGCCTCATGTTGTTTTTGCGCCGGTTCTTGCACAGGTTGTGAAAAGAAGTCTCGAAACAAGTTTCACAGCTCACAAATCAAACTGGAATAAGGTGTCCCCTCCGTGAAGGATGTTCATCGTGGATGAGCATTTACCCTCCCGACTCCAAAAAGTGACATCATTTCATGGGTGAGGTTGCAAACCAAAAGTCGTACCGTCGATTTGCCCAGCAAGGGTTCCCTGAAAGTAATGGGCGAACATGTGCTTTCGCCGACGGATATATTCATCTTGGGTTGCGCCCTGTGGCCAAAAATCACACACGGGCTTGGTAGTCCTGTTTTACCCACCAACCCTTCTAGCACATGGCCGTTTCTGGGATTGTCTTAAACTTAGTTGGAACCCCAACAAGTTTTCTGTTCCTTTTGGGGTTTCAAGCAAAAGGGGGTTCCTTTTAACGTCAGCAGGCGATGGTCACGCCGCCAAGGAAAATGAAACAATCAACAACAACCCCGTGTGTAAAGTCCAACTAGTGTTTCCAGGAATCATTATTTCAACAACACCGGGGAAAGAACGGCTTTTGGCAAAAGAGCAATGAAAAGACGAGGGCATTGGCTTTTGGGGCCCAGCCCGGCGAATTCCGCCCTCTGGCCTTCCACGTGAAGGTTCCCTCACCTTCAACCTCAGATCGCTGGGATCAGGGCCAACAACGTGCCATGTCCTGCTTTCTTGAACACAGGAAAACAAGAGACAAGAACTTGCAATCTGAGCCATGACTCATAGACCAAGGAGAACCAACCGGTTGGGTCTGGTAAATGTGGGTTGCAAAGTCATGAGTAAAACACCTTCAATAATTCTACCCAAGACCGCCAAGACCCAAGAAGCAAAAACACAGATTGCCATTTTCGAAAGAAAGATCACCCGAAAGGAAACTCACGAATTGAATTCCGGCTCAGGTGGCGGGGATCCATTACCAAATGCTTGGTTTCTTATGTCCAATGTCCTGATGCCAAGCAAGGCTTTTCAAACAGAAGCACACCCAAACAGGAAGGCCTTTCCAAAGGATCTGAGCGCCGCTTTTCCCGAGGCTCATGGCTCTATCGTGGTACAGGTGAAAGGCCTTACCATTCTCCCCAAATCTGTGAGGTCCTTTGTGGAAAATTCCCTAAGGCACACGAGGCATGGCAAATCCCCGCTAAACACACAAGTTTTGTGTGGTTGCCATCCTCAACAAAGCCGTGCCTTTGGAGGTTTCGAACATAGTTCATCTGAGTCACAATCAGAAGCAGACGTTGGAGGAATCTATCCAAAGCCCATGGCAACGAATCAAAAAGGCGGATATCTGCACTTCTTGGTTGGAACGGTCTTTTGCTATCCTTCGTCTACATAGGTTCGGGACCCCATCTAAATGGAGCTCAGAAACTGGTAGACGAATCTCCTTTTGGGCTCCATGTTTGGGTCAGAGCCATGGCCCCGACGTTGTCGTTGCGGAACTCCCCGTCGTACACCGAGCCGTCAGGCCACTCAAACCTACCATCTGTCGGTTCGGAGGTGCTCCTCAAGTGTCTGAAGTAGGTTTCAAAGGGAACCAAGAGGAAACACACTATGTGGGTGTGTCTTTTTCTAGGAGGGGTTTCCCTAAAAAAGTACCCTCGACAAACAAACAGACCCATCTGAGCAAATCGCTGCAATCCAACGGGTCCGCAGGGACCTTGGGGTTTAACCTGCAGAGCCCCAGGGACCTTCGGTCCCCAAGCCACGAAGCAATCCTGAGATGCTCCTGTTCGAACATTGAGATGCTTCATGGGTTTCGACACCTTCGCCCGTAGGGACACAAAGCGATGCAAAGGAGAGATTCCAGAGGGCAAGTTCTATTGGGCATAACTTTGCGGAACGTCAGAAAAGCCATCCATTTGTTGAGACATCTCTTGTTGGGCATATTACTGATGGGCTGCAAACAGGCCTTCATGAGATTCCTTCAGAGTTCCAAGCCGAATTGGATACCTTAAATCCTCTTTCCGCTGTGGGAAGTTTCCACCAAACAAGTAGGGCCGATTCCTGGGATTCTCACGCGAAATGAAGCCACCTTAGACCACGGCACGCTCGGACTTCCACACACACACACATGCGCAACATGCTACCATTGCTGTTTACGCACACACACACACTTTGGAGCGCAAGATAATAGAATGATTCGGTTACAAAGCTGTCTGGGCTATGTACACAAATACGTGGATTCTGCGTCCAGAATCCATATCAGTGATCTGAAGCAGCCTCTTCGTTGGACTGCTACTGCTACAAATCAGGCAGTCCCCCTGCGTTGTAAGGTGCCCATTGTGACTGGCACTTAACAAAGTTGCAACCAGCCTTTGATGCCCAGTCACAACTGACCGTTCGTGTCAAGGCACATCATTCCATGCACTTAGGGCAGCTTTCCCAAAAAGGAAATCCTTGTCCCTACACAAATCACTAGCTACATCCCTTTGAGACAACCCATGTGCTACCGTTATCGCTGAGACGGGAACCTTTGGGGCACGTCGCCGGCGTGCCTGCCCTTCCCATGCTTCTGGCCGTGGGAGTAGGTGCCAGTGTACTTGGAGGTGTCGTCCCACTCCTGCACATTTGACGCCAGAAAGCCCGCAACGTTCTTGTTGATATTCCGTTTTGGGTGACCTGTTGAATGGGCTCGATCAGAAATGGGTTCCTTTCGGATGCCACAAACCCATTGGTGGCCATCGGAACCCATTCAACAGGACTTCTGAATTTGTGTGGACTCCCGCGAGCAACTCAGGATCACCATGCTCGAAACTTCCTTTTGGCATTTCAACCAACATTGGGTTGCTTCCAGAACGGACGAAGCAGAACATTATTCCCAAACACGTGTGCTGGCAGGCTTGGAAAAAAAAGTTCTGAGGCTTCTGATGATTTTTGGGCCCGCAAAATGGGTTGTTTTCGATTGTCCCTGAGGGGTTCGGGCTCTTCACTGGAGGGCTCGAGGGCCTGTGCAAGATGGGAGCAAAAGATGAAAAGTGACAGGAAAGAAAGTGCAAGATGAGAGGGGGATGGCACCTGTCCTGTTAAGTTCTCCCAACCAAAATGTCGGCCTCTGATCCGGCTGGGCTAACACAAACATGCTTTGCTCGTTGCGTTCCAAGCAGTGCATCTGAATTGGTTGGTCCCGGAACACGTGGTTCCCCTGAAGCAAGTAGAAGGCTTCCTAGGAAAGAAACTCGTTTGACATTCGAACCAGACCGCGGAGGCAGGAATTCGTTGAAAAAGCCACTTGCGAGCTGCCCTTCTTTTGCTAGTGTTAGTTGAACTCAAGGGCTAGTGCTGAAAAAACACACACCACTCTTGGCAGGGAATGAGCCCTTGTGCTTTCCGCGCCACCCGACAAGGGGGAATGCAATTGATGCGTCTCCTCCGCGGCCTGGCCATGCTTCAAGCCGCCCTGCCACTCTCCCACGTACTTGGACCTCGGAGCCGTGAGCCCGGACTGCATCGTTGGACTGAATTGGCCAGTTAGACTCCTCGTTGCTGCAAAGTAGAGACTGCGACGAAGCCCAAATCGAAGCCCATGAAGGGTTCAAACCTACATGAACGCATTGGGGGGAGGGGGGCGTGCAATGCTTGACAGTCCTTCTCCGCACTTGCCCAGGAACGGACCTGCAAATAAAACACCAAAAAGGAGAAACCAAACAACTAAAAAGGATGGCCTCCACCTCTCGCTACTGCGCTAAGCTGAGCAGTTGCTCCATGGTCTCCTTGACTTTGGTTCCCCTGCCGCGAAAGGACTGGGCATTGACAGATGCAGGAGCATCCATCGTGACATTGCTCTCTGGGGATGTTATATTTTTGAGCTGGCTCCGCAAGTTCGGCTGTCGCCTCCTTCAAGCTTGCCTTGGCCTTCTTGACGGCTTCCTCTGCCGCCTGGTACTGCTCCTCTTCCACGAATTGCTTCATGTGCTGCTACCAGGTGGCAATGCTTTCCGTGAGGCGGGTCTCCCAAGCTGCATCGCCTCAAGGTGCTGTTTTTCCTTTTCAATTTCCGTTGTGCGCTTGTGCCTTTCCCTGGTTCCTTGCGTCTCTGCTTCCCTCAACACCTGCTTGAGCTTGGGGATGCTCCCTTCCGGCTACTGCTTGACCTCTGCCAGAAGTGTTGCGAGTTTTGGCTGCTGCTCCTGCGGCGTTACATCCTTGTCCTGCCCCTGCGGAGGATGTTTTGGCCACGCCGGCGCTGACGGCAAGGCCGGAAACTGTGCGTATGATGGCAAGCCTTTGCCACCAGCCACTGCCTTTGCCTTCTCCTGTGGCGCCTCTGGGCATTGCCGGTTTCTGGTTGCCCCGCCACAGCTTCTTTATGAGAAAATGATCTGTCAACATCCTGAACATCACAAGCGCTGTCATAACGGAACAGCTCTTCCACTTAAAAGTAGATGTCGCAACGGTCCGCAACCAATCCCCCCAGCATGGAGGATTTTGAAGTGAAGGAAAATGAGGCGGGTGCCCATGCAGGACTGCACAGGCTAAGGTGCCCAAATAGTTACACATATATAGATAGATATTGCTCCGTGTTTTTGATTGCATTCTAGCAATCTTATTTTTTTAAACATATTCCATTACTTTATGGGAGAAATCCTGGAATGGGTGGAGCAACGGCCCGGGGTTAAACCAAGTCCAAACACACTCGCTGGGCGCATTGAGGGGAGACCAACCTCCACGCTTCGATACCCGGACACATCTTCCGCAGACCGAGCCGCTGCTTGGAAGCGTAGGCTCGGAGCGCCAAAGCGAGGGCAGCTTCGGTTGGGAGACCAGACATTGGCCAAGGGAAGACGCTCGCCCGGAAAACTGGATTTGTGATGAGCTCTTCCGCAAGAACGTGTTGACCTCTTGAAGCTTAGTGAAACAGAATGGCAATTCCAATTTCTTATGTCAACGCGAAAAACACGTAACGACCACGTCTGACTCAGAAGATCCAAGCCAACAAGCATAAGCGGGTGGTTCTCAAAGAATTGGGACATCACAAGGAGGGCAACCATTTTGAGATCTCCGGCTTTGTGAAAATTCACCCTCGCTGACGTGGCTCCCCAGGCACATCATCTTTCAGACACTGTGAAGTGAGCTTCCCCGACACATGTTGAGTTTTGTTACGGCTTCTTCAGCTCAGAGGGGATCGAGCTTTTGGGAAAAGACCTTTGCTGTCGTTGGTGTAAAGGGGACAAACAAGATCCTGCTGTGCGCTTGCAAGGTTGTGAAGCCGCTGCCGGCGAGCCTTGAGCATTCATCTGAATTGCATCTTGGCAACAATGTATGTTTTGATCAGAGCTGCACATTTTATTTCACCCTTTTTTGCATTCAACAAGTTGCGCGCAAACCATGAGACAACTTCCAAAGGCCTTTTGCAAGCAAGAAACACGGCGTCACAGCCAGTTATAAAAGAACTATATGGAAAGTGTTGTGCGAATGGAGGAGCACTAAAACGCTAACCATAGGAAAAACAACGAATATTTTTGCAACAAAAGCACTTTCCAGTTCAAAATCATCTGTGAAAATCCGCCGGAAAAGCCACGAGGGCACCTAAATTTTTGTTTCCCACTACAAAGTAGATCGGGGGAAAAGGCAAATCGAACTCCATGCCTGGCTTTGCCCGGACAAAAGATTTTGCTTGTAGCCAAACTCCTCGGCCGCCTCCATCGGATCGCACGCCAACCTTTTGGGAGCATTGTCTTTTACAGCATTTGTCATTGGTTTTTCCTAACAAGTAATTAATCATCACTGATTGGATTTCTTTCAATGACTGTATTAGTCAATTGCCATCATTGGATTTCTTGTGTTGCTCGCGTTTTGCTCAGCTCAGTCAACTAGCACAAAATGAGCAAGAATGCTTCCAGCTCAGAAATCGCAATTCAAGAACATGTATTGTTTGAAATAGCCTATCCCGAAAGCAAGGCTGCCAAACTAAAAACCTGGCAAGGAGTCTGCCTTGGTTTCAACAATGCAGGCAAATCAGACTTGACGGCGGCAAGTCTTCAGCTGTCTACCAAAGCCCCAAGCTAACCCTTGCCTGCCAGTGTTGCCTTGAAGGTTTTGTCTACAGATTGTAGACGCTGGTCCATCGTATGTGTTCACGAAAATGTAGTATAAATTGTTGCTCAGTTGTATCCAGTATTCTGCCACTTGTTGTGAAGGTGCTACATTCTCAAGTTAGTCATGTGTAACTTGTCCTATTAATTGCACTAATTATCTAAACAGTCTGTTAAATACTAGATCCTATAATCCAAGATACGCTGTTACTTTATATATTTCCATTCCTCGAAAGTGTTGTATTTTCCTAAAAACCATGGTGGTGATATCTTGTACTTGTGGGTTCCTTCCAGCTGCTACTCCTGTTGCTATTGTTAATGATGTATTGCCATATCTGCTCATTACTATCTACCTAAACCTATGAGTATGTGTTAAAGTTCATCCTAGGTTCTATTCGAGGATCGTGTATCAAGGATCACTAATGTGCTACCATGTTAAACTAAGTATAGCTGAGTAAACCTGCAAAAATATCAACGCAGCACTTATTATCTCCAAACAATAGGCTATAATCTATCTGTAAACTCAAAGCCTTTATATACAAAAAAACAGTGCCATATACAAAATACATGTATATTTTTATGACTATATATATATATTAAAATGCAAATATGCAATTTAAACATTTAATTTTATTTATTATATATATATATATCAAAACCATATAAAATTCGATAAACACATTTATAATAATAAACTATCGGTTCATACAACAACCATTCAAACTTCATATTCAAAACGCCACACAACTAATAAAATACAAATAATTACTACATCAAGCAATAATTTACAAAACACACAATATTTCGAATATTTACCAACCATACATATTTCCATTTTTACCGGTATAACAAAACACATTTTAAATCAAACTAAATATAAAGCAACAATAAATCTAACTACCCTTGAGTGTGCGTTTGGGCACAGACATCATGGAAAACCTGTTAACCTCATACGCGTTTCCCTTGATGATGCTCCATGGAACCATGATTGTTTTCTGGGAGCAACTGGAAACAGCAGCTGCAAAGATCGTCCATGTTTCAAGGAGACAAACAGAGAGATAGAGAGAGAGATAGAGAGAGAGAGATAGAGAGAGAGATAGAGAGAGAGAGAAAGAAAGAAAGAAAGAAAGAAAGAAAGAAAGAAAGAAAGAAAGAAAGAAAGAAAGAAAGAAAGAAAGAAAGAAATAAAGACAGAAATAAAGAAAGAAAAGAAAGAAAGGAAGGAAGGAAGGAAGGAAGAAAGACAGAAAGACAGAAGGAAAGAAATAAAGAAAGAAAGAAAGAAACAGAAAGGAATAACAAAAAGAAACAGAAAGAAATAAAGAAAGAAACAACGAAATAAATAAATAAAGAAAGAAATAAAGAAATAAAGAAAGAAAGAAAGAAAGACAGAAAGAAATAAAAATAAAGAAAGAAAGAAAGAAAGAAAGGAAGAAAGAACGAAAGACAGAAGGAAAGAAAAAAAATAAGAAAAATGAAGAACACGGAAGAAACAGAAATACAAATACATAATAAGAAAGAATAAGAAATGATAAGAACTATTTCTTTAGAATAAGACAGAATAAGAAAGAAAGAAAGAAACAACATAAAGAAAGAAAGAAAGAAAGAAAGAAAGAAAGAAAGAAAGCAAGAAAGAAAGAAAGAAAGAAATAAAGAAAGAAAGAACACATCAGAGGGAGATAAAGCATCAGAGGGAGAGAAAGAGAGGGAAGAGAAAGAGACAGTGTTTGTCTGGGAGTTGTTGGTGGGGGAGTGTTTCGGGGTCTGATTCGGCATGTGTTTCGGAGGTGTGCTTCGAGGTGTGGTTCGCAAGAAGAACATCCCATGTCGGCACTGGCCTGTGTCTGGAGAGACAGGTTGCGATGGCCGGAAGCTTCAGCCAGCTTGTTTTCTCCGCATCGCCGGCCGCCGTGTCTGTAAGTAGGCGTGAAGTCGTACTACGACTGCGGATGCCTGTCATTTGAAAGTCCCTCATGCCTTGACAGCATTCTGGACAGCCTCTCCAAGCTGATAAACCGATCAACTTGAGTTGAGAAACTGGCAGCTGCCTTGTGAATGAACTGCATGTTCGCGCTGAAGAGACCAGACCATCAAGATTGAACCAATGCCATGACAGCTCAGTGCTTTCTGAGAGCGTCTGCAGGCCCTGTAAAAGTTTCAGTGTTGCAAGGTTCACTGGGATCCGGCACTTGCACTTCTTCCAAGTAAACTCTGCTTAAAATCATGCATGCTTCTCGGGCAGTGCTCAGGAGGTCCTGCAACAAGCCAAGACAGCCTAGACTACCTTGCCAACAAATGCCCCGGCCATTCGCCCACTTCTACTATACTATGCTCAGAACAACAGAGAAAAAACAGCATCTAGCAACATACACATCAACAAATACTTCATCCACCAAACCATGTCAATGGCTTCTAGCTAAGTGTTGGTTGCCCCCTCCCCCAGGTTTGCGAGACCTCCAATTAAACCCGCTTCCGGCATCTGTAGCGGTCATTGGCTCTTCCGGGCAGAGCTTCCTGTGTCCGAAATTCTATGTGCATGGAGCCCAAGGTCGGGTTGGCGCATAGCCTGTAGAAGCATTGGAGCACGTTCTTTTGGCAGATGACTTGCACACGAGTCAAACTATGCACCTTGCGATCTCCGGCTGTTTGCTTCACGCTGGTTGTTGTTTAGTTTCAAGCCTTGCCGCCTGGTGAAGCGCAGTCCGCCCTGGGTTGCGCTCCGCCGCTGTCCGCGCGGGACTCGAATCAGGTGCAGGCCAAAAACCCGTCGATGTACAAGGTGCCTGGGCGCGAGAACTGCAACGTCACGGCATCCAGCGGCTCCTCCTTGGCGGGATCTTCAGGGGCAGTTGTTGGTTGGTAACATTGCAAAGAAAACCAGAAAGTCACAATGGCCAGAACGAAGCCCGGCTGTTGGAGGGTTTTGTGGGCCCGATCCACCACAATAGTTTCTCTTTCCATCTTTCCAATTTCAGCTGCCCCACCTATGTTTAACCACAAACCTGGGGGCCGAGGCTCCCATGGGATGATGTCCACCACAACGCAGGCCTGCTTGTCCCAGCGAACCAGCATGTCACCCACTTCCAGGCCTGAAGCTTGGTATGGGGTGAATGATTGCGTCGCCTCCCTTCAAGATGCCCAAATACTTTTGGCCTTGGGTGTGTGTGGTTTCATGGGCACACATTGGGGTCTGTTTCTGCCCGTGGACGTGTTTTTGCTTCGTTGCTTGGAACACTCAGCGCCGTGGGCGCTGCTTGTTGAATGGAACACGCACGTGACCCACGCAAACGCTTGCGCGGCATTTTCAGACACAGAAGAGATAGACAGAACGATGGAGCCACAAATCGATACATTGACTGAGAGTTGGGTAGACATCGAATCAAACCTCAAACGATTGCCACAACAACAACAACAACTACTACTACCATAATAGTACTCCTACTACTACTACTACTACTACTACCTCCACTTCTCCTACGACTTCTACTACTACTACGACTGCTGCTACTACTACTACTACTACTACTATTACTACCTCCACTTCTCCTACGACTTCTACTACTACTACGACTGCTGCTACTACTACTACTACTTCTCCTACTACTAGTGCTACTACTACTACGACTGCTACTACCACTCCCCTTGTTGCTACCCTGTAGTCACCTAAGTCTGCCATCGTCCGAATCTGGGGGTGTGCTTCGGGGCTTGGTAGATAAGATTGAAAGATGGTGAATAGAAAGAGAGTAAGATTGCTAGATAGATAGATAGCCAGGCAGATCGAAAGATACATGGATTTATATATATATATATATATCTGTAAATATAAACCACTAAATACGACAATAATTAGTTATATTTTCCTTGCTTTCTTCTTGCTCTTTGTCTTCTTCTTTCTTTCGCGCTTTCCTTTCTCCCCAGGTTCTGGCTCGTCGTTTGCGCTGACTGCATCCGATCGCCTCCCACCTCGCTCACCCACTCCACTCCCCGCTCTCCACTCCCCGCTCTCCACTCTCCACCACTCCGCTCCAATTTACTCCACTCAGGCGCCTTGTTGCTGTTTGGTTTCTGCTCTGGCTGGTCATGATAGAAGACCATAGCCGAAATCATGATGGTCAGACTCAGAGGAGTTGTGTTCCTGATAAAGGATACCTCGCGGAAAGATGTCGACCCAACTCGCTGAATATACTCTGTAGCTCTTTCAGATTTTTTAGAACTCGTTCAATCTAACATGGGGGAGGTAGTATGCCTCATCTGGCTGTCGCTCATGCTCGGCGACGAAGTGAAGTTGGGACCTTCCCTGTTGATGTTTTTACGCTCCAGGGATAGTCCTTGCTGGTGCTTGTGGAGGAAACAAATTTGCAAAATGGACACATGACATCGTCTGTGAAGCGGCTCTTCCATCCGTTCCTCCACTTGAACTTCTTCTTCTGGCTCACGAAGCCACTTGTATTTTAGGAGTGTCTGATTTTGTCTCGCCAGTCGCATCCTTTTTCATCGATCTCCATCACACTCGGGATGAGGATTTAAAGTGCCTTTTGGCCAGCATAGAGATGAGCGGCATATCATCAAGGAAAGATTGCGCACAAGGTTGAGAAAGTAGTCAAACTGGCTGCGGTCGCAGACGCGAGTTTCTTGAGTTTCACGTACGGCCAAGCACAACGCTCAAGACAGGTGGAACATGGTGCAATGAATTCGGGCAGTAAAATTAGTTAAGCGCATGTGCTCCTGCGAAGGCAGTGATGGTTGGACCGTGTGCTGTACTGCGTGCGAGCCACTCAACAAGACCTGCCTTGCTCTGCAACAGTGTGCGACATGGTGGACGAGCATCTTGCCTGTCAGAACTGCCTCGATCATCTCGTCGGCTGTGGCAGAGGGCTGCCAAGCATCCTTCTGCTTAAGGTCTGATGCGTTGTCTAGGCTGTTGTTACAAGATTGTTTGCATCAGTTCTGATGCGTTCGTCTCCAACTGTCATGTCTGACCAGAGACCGCGAAGCAAAAGCGACGAACCTAAGATCTCATGAGTCCATGTAGCTCGGCCACGGTTGTTGACATGATCTTATGGGTGTCAACCAACCATGCTTGTCTTTCCGCGAAGGGGCCAAAAACGCACGCTGGATGGATCTGACGGTGTTGCTGATGGCGCCAACGCCCTCAATGGTTGGTGATGCTGCTTGTGATGGCAACGAGAGAACCGCTGGAACTGAGTTCGTGATTGTGACCAGTTCATTTGCCCTGAGCCGCTTCTGTGCGCGGTGTGCATCTGCGGTGTTACGGTGTCATCCTTCAAGTTCTTGTCAAAGATGAACTGACAACATTCCGTTGACATACCAACCGGCCGCGAAATCTGTACCTGACTTTGTTTGCCACGAAGTCTGCACCTGACTTTGCAAAAGTGTGCCTGATTCCGAAATCTATATTACTGCGGCGCCTGCCGCGAAATCTTGCAAAAGCGCTGCGCCCGCCACGCAAATGAAGCCGCGTTGCTGTGCTAATAGGCATCGAGACAGAGCTGGTTGACATTGACCCACGCCCGCAAAACGCGACAGAGGGTCATTCTTTTTTGCGACATGTTCACCCGCGCGCCCACGCACACTTCTCGCACGCATTCCTTTCTTCTTGCATGCGGTCATTCTTTCTTCATCTTATCTACGCAAAACTACCTTTCACTTCGTGTCCGTACTACGCAAGTTCGTTCTAAACTTCCTTTCACAAATAGAAAAACAGATGGAAGAGAGAGAGAGAGATAGATTTGCGGGATGCATAGTCAGGTAGATACACAACTAGAGTATAGATAGATAGATAGATAGATAGATAGATAGATAGATAGATAAACAGATAGACAGATAAACAGATAGACAGATAGACAGAGATATCGATATGTAGAAACAATGAAACAAATACAGCAAGGAACAAATAAAAATAACGATGCACACAAATAATGCACAAAGGAAAGAAGAAACACAAATGAACAGAAAGAAGGAAAGACGAAGAACAAATAAAATAATATCAGAACCATAGCTTTATTTTTTAGAAACTTCCCACCACCGGCTTTGCCGGCTCTATGTTATTGGTGCTACATGAGACTCCATAGCTTCAATACTCATAGCGGGAAGTGGTGTTGAACCTTCGGTGTCCCCTGGGCTGTTCACGAAGATATCATTTGGCAAGCTACGGCAAGCAGGAGAACAAGGATGAGGCGAACACTATCAGGGTGGAAAAAGGATTGAACAGTAAGGGTGAAACGGCACCTGATATACTTGATGTTCAACTGCGCGTGGGCAATCGCCGAGCTGCACTCTGCTCCCTCATTTTGTCCAGCGGTCACCCAAAGATGTCCTTCGCAACACAGGGGCAAAGAGGCATTCGATCAGCGGGGCAAACAAGTTCAGGCAACCACGTCAAGCGCCTGACTCTATGAATCATCAGCTTTTAACAAACAGTGCCGTTGTTTGCAAGTCAGCACAAAATCAGTCGCTTGTTCGACTTCCTCTTACCGCTGGGAGAACAACTCATAGCCACGAAACACCACAACGCAACCATAAGAGCAACAAAACAGACCAAGAGAAAACAACAGAGCAAAGCATAAACAAAAAATAAAAGGCGTTTTGAGGAGAGCTCTGGCCGAGGCGCGGCCCGTCTTGATGCACCAGAGCTGCTGGTGCCAGGAAGCCCAGAGCCTCTGCTGCCTCATGGCGCTGTCGCGGAGCAGCACCTGCACGAAGTCGGGGTGCTGCGGCACCTGTCAGGAGACACAAGCCGACAGGTCAACATACAACATACAAATATATACAAACAAACACGCATTGCAGGTACACACAATTCAAAAAGCGGCGAGAAGCATGCTATGGCCATACGTTTGATCCTTTGCTGAATTTGTCATTGGTCTCTACAGGTTGCAGCAACTGTCATCTTCTGAGTGGTGCAAAGCAGAGGTGTTACTCACTTACGCGCAATGTGTGTTCCAACAAGTCTCATTCAAGGCCACACGAGGGTTGTGAACCGCACAAGCTGTCTTGAGCATACAGGCGGATCAGCTTACTGAAACAAAACCGAAATCTGCCATGGTGAGACACTGCACTGACTGCACAGTGCGCACCACAATCAGCATGACGCGCAGCGCTCAGCACAAATGATGCTTTCGGTATGCGTATGACGCCTTGGAAAGGGACAGGAAGGACGCCGATGTTTTTTTTTGCCTGGAGATACGAGCGCCAGCTGTTTGAAGAGCTATGGGCAGGCATCTACTAACAGCACTTGATTGGATTTCTGTCGATGTCTATCAAACACATTTTGCGCCAATGGTGGGGCTTTGCCATTCGCAAACCTACCCATTCGTGGTCTTCACATCACCCCAACAAGCAAATGTATAACTGAGCAAGTTGAGTGTCTCTCTTCAAGTCCTAACTTCAGGAAGGTATCTGTTTGTACTCCGTTTTGAGGTGTGCTTCACACCGAAGAAAGCAGGCCATGGTGGTCGCAATCAGCGCAATGGGGAAACCCACAACAGCAGTTAAACAGCAACAAAGCGAGCCACACAGCTCATCAGCAAAACACTGCAAAATCGAAGCACGACAACTGACATGTTGAGATCATTGGCAGAATGAACATTGCAACACATTCAACACAAAGAGTTGATAGCTCATCCGTATGCTAGAGATTTCCCAACCCCCCCCCCCCCCCGCCGGCAGACACCCCCTGACTGCGCTCGCCGCCAGCTGCAGCAGCGGCCACTGGTGCCGGACGCTGGCCAAGCGGGCCATCGCCAGGCGCTGACGCGGGAGGTTGAAGCTCAGAAGGCGGCAGCCTGGCGCTTTGGCACGGCTCACGCTGTGGGAATGCATTTCTTTTGGGGCCACAAGGGGCATGGAACTTGTCCCCCCCAAAAAAGTGGGGAATCAAAAGTGAGGACTCCAACAAGAAAATCATGGCGGGGTTGCTTTATGCTTTCAGCAAAAAAGGGCGGGTGGATTCCAGTCTCCCACATGGCAGAGATATTTTTGTGGCAAGTCCTTGGGCAAGTGGTGGTTCCCTTGGTTCTCTCAGAAAGCAGCCTCCGGATGGACATGCTTGGGGGACAAGATCCTGGTGGTCTCTCTCGATTTCAAAGGTGCGTGCTGACCTTGGTGAGCGTTCAAGGGCAATCAGGCTTCACCATATGCCAAACATGATACCAATCACGCAAAAAACAAAAAGCAATCAATAATTCCAGCTTCACATTGTCCAGGGGCACCTTCGACTAGCTTCCTGAGATTGGCCGAAAAGAGGATCCAAGTTTGAGGCGTAGCACTAAAATGGTCCAAGCCCGTGTTTCAAAAACCAGTCACCAGCACGCCCCCAGAGCCTGCAGTCAGCTCAGCGGCTTTCCGCATCCCGCGGTCCTGCAGCACCAGCTGCGCCTGGGGCGCCAGCGCCGCTGAGACGGAGCCGCCCAGCGGCACGGAGGGCATCGGCAAGCAGCGCCACCTGGGAAGCCGGAGATACAAATGAGACAAATTATGACAAAGGATACAAGACCAAAGCTAAACACCAACAGTGCCATGTATGAACAATGAACATTCTTGGTTCGTGTTTTGTCCGATTCCGGCATGCGTGTTGCTGAAAAAAGTGCCACGCTGGCACCGTGTTGAGCAGAAATTGACCCAATCTCAATTAAGATGGCCCTGTCACACAACATGGCTTTTGCGCGGGCACGTTTTTGCAAGAAGGACATGCTGGGATCATTCGGTGATACCCACTCCACTGCCCTGTGACTCTACTCAGCTGCAGTAGCAACCAGCCCAAACAGCGAAAGCAATCCCAAACAAGTTCCAACTTTGACCACCCCAAGCCCAAGTTCCCCTCCTCTCTTCCAAGCAACAACGCCTTGCCCTTCCGGTGCTGCTTCAGGCCCTCGTCTAACTTCTGCCGCTCCCCGCACCGCAGCCGCAGCTTCTGCCAGAAGTCCGGCCACCGCTGCAGCAGCTGCGACAGGTCTTCCACCTCCCGCGATGGCTCACAATCAAGAATCTCCAAAGTGGGGGGTGGGATGGTTGGGGTGGAATGGCTCTCCAGCAAGAGGTTTTTTACAGGTTCCAAACGGTGACCGTTGCTTGAGCGCTTGCCCTTGCAACCAGGAATTGTCAGTACACAAGGACAATCCCTTGAACTGACAACTGGATGACGGTCGCAAAACCACACTGGATAGGCCCGCCAGCCAAACTCAGAAGGCTTGGCTGGGAAAGAGGTTTCGTCACTTCCCACGTTTGGAGTGGGATACATGTGTTTGATACAACAAATCAGCACCTTTGAGGGACATAGACTTGCCTGTCCGGCACAAAACACGAAGGCCATCCTCTGTGTGTTTGGTTCTATACAGCCTGTGGTTTGAACAGGGACTGACACCCCACGCAGCAGCTGAGTGGCAATCCTGTCCGGGTAACATTCACAACCCGGTAAGCAACGCCATGAGACTGTTGCACACCAAATAGCCTCCAAGTAGCCTCCAAACACGATTCCGCTTGAGCAGTCCTCATTCAGAAGGCGTCGACATCACAGCCTATGGGGAAGCATCAAACTTGTTTGAAAACACCTAATATGTCGGAACACAAGCAAACAAACACAACAAGCAAACAAGAATACGGACGCCACGAAATCAAGCCAGCAACAAACACTATGAACCGCACGCTTACGGAGGTCGCTTCTCCCGGCAGGCCTGCGCCCAACATCTCCCCCGCCGAGGCGCGGTGCGGCAGCCGAAGGTGCGCACCTCGGTGGCCAGCAGCTGGGGCTGCACCAAGTTCAGATGCTGGAAGAACTCCAGCGTCCTCGCGCAGGGCGCTTCTTCCAATGGGAAGAATGCGAGAAAACATGTAAAGCAAATAGAAAGTACTTTGCCCAAAGGCGGCAATGTTGCACATCGGGAGACCCACATATCTATCTATCTATCTATCTATCTATCTATCTATCTATCTATATATATATATATATATATAAACAGGGCGAGCCGAGCATCTGTTGCGGCCCAACTTGTCGCTTGCAGGTATTCTCCACAATCTCTCGGTCATAGGCGCCCCTGCAGGCACAGGGTTTTCACAATCGCAACCCTATCGTGCAGGATTCGGACGCTTCTGGGCTTTCAATCAGCTACGCTCGGTTTGCCTGTTTCTCCACCAGC
>CAUJNA010003350.1:1777500-1802500 GCA_963377175.1 Effrenium voratum
GCGCTTCACTACTGGAAACGATCCAATACTTACTGGCTCTTCTGTGCTGTACCAGTGGAAATCAAACTTCCAGTTTCCTCGGTATGGGTTCAAGAAAGCAAATGGCAATACCTGCTACGCCCGCATCTGAATGCGCCCTGGGTACACAGAATCTTGCGCAAGGTGGGCTTCCGGGAACATCTTGTAGATTTTCGACGCCACTCGTTGTCGTCGCCCACTTCCCTCGGCTTGCACAAGCGCTTTCGACGACGACTACATCCGGATCTCCAACGGCAACTACGACCTGACACCCTGGATGACATTCAAGCCCACTACTCGATCCTCTATCAGCTGGGATCCAATACAGGAGCGTCGTTCCAAGTCATGCGTGACCTACTGTCAGCCGCTTTCCCTCCCACTCAGCTGTACTACTTATTGCGGCTCGCAGTATTTGTCAACGAGCCCTTCCGCTCCAAGGCCCAGAAGCTCCTCGCCCAGGTACTGCGCAAACGACGGCTACAACCACCCACCACTTTAACACAGCTACTTTTGCCGCCGCTGCATGTCCAGAATTGGAAAGCTCTACTGGGCACATGGTTACAAAGCTGGATTGCTTCTCATCGGGATCTGTTCCCTTCTCTTTTCATTCCAAAGATCCGGGTTGTGGAAACTCGCAGCGCCACATTGGGCGACAAGATATACAACTATCGCACATGGCAGCGCAAATGGGCGCCTGACACATCTTTTCCGTGTCGCTGTTTGGACATCGATGATAGCCATCTACACCGTGCACATGGTCACGCAGTAATGGTGGATGAGTTTTCTCGCATCAATGCGGACATTAACATTGAAATCATGACCGCCTCAATGAAGGATCAGTTTTTCGGTGATGTCGACTTATTGCATCAACGTTTCACCACACAACTTCGCAAACTTGCTCGCCGCTGGCATGTACATGGTTCCGGTCTGCTTTCAGATCTACAGCCAGTTGTGTCTCAGTTAATGGATACTCATCGGACCAACCTTCAAGATCGGGCTTATTGGTCATCGACATCGTTGCAACGCACTGTGGCTTCTTTGTCTTCGTGGGTAGTCATCCCGGCGGATCATTTCCCCTCCCGCGCACATGTGATGTGCCCGTCCCTGTTTGCCATATTGATGCGGAAGACATTCTGCGCGGGGGATGTCTTCTCACTTTGCCGCGAATCTGCAGCATCCTTTCGCTCTGAAGTGGTAAACACAGTACCTTCTCTCCTACGTCAACGATATGCATGGGGCCTTCGACTTCAAGCACCGTTGCCCACAGCGCGCATCCTCCCAAAGCCGACCAAGGACTGGCAGAAAGCTCGACCCATCATCTCATTCTTTCGCACATGGGCAGCTCCCTTCCTCACGGTCTTCGGTGCACTTATATTTGAACTCACCAAGGCGGCCTTCCCCGACATTGCAGGTCAACTCTCAGTACAAGAACTTATCCAGCAGCTGTGGGAAGCACTGTCAAAAGCAGATCCTGATGAGTACATCCACCTGGTGTCGCAAGACTTGTCAGGCTTCTTCACGTCCATTCCTACGGAACGTTTCCATCAGGCGCTTCAAGTGCTTCTCCATCGCTATGATCAAGTTGTTGGCCTTCGCGGTTCCTCGCAATGGTCCGTGTACGAAGTCAAGTCAGATCATCGACGCCGTATGTTCAAAGGAAAGTGGCGCCGTCAAACCAAGATCCCTCGAATTTTTCGTGAACAAGATCTCCGGCACCTTCTGGACTTTGTCATTGACAACAGTCACTTCGAGATCAACGGATACTTGTTCCGCCAAGAACGAGGAGTCGCTATGGGATCACCAGCCGCGCCACCGTTGTGCAATTTGGTTGCTACGGTTGAGGATTTCTTCTGGCACCGAACCATGATTTCTCTGCGGTTTTGCATGCCCGACATTGGTGTGATTTGGCATGAGCGCTACGTCGACAATCGTTTCATTCTCCTTCGAGACTCAGCCCCACACTCACCCGTGCTCATGAACTTTCTTTCCCTGGAATTTTATCGACCACCAGTGATGCTTGAGGTTCAACATGATGACAAAGTACTGGGTTACCGATGTGATTCTTCCTCCAGAACTATCACTCCACAGCTACCTGATCATCCCTCCCAAATCAAAGGAATTCGGAGTGCCAATGATCGGATGTTCACTTATTCTTCTTGGTCTTCTCGCTCGTGGCTCATCATACGTGGTGCGCAACCGGCGGTTCAGCAACAACATGGGCTCGACGCTCTCAAACGCCTTTATGAGGCCAAAGGTTTTGAATCTCACCTTCTGCGGGACGTTCGCCGTCGACTTGGGACAAAATCTGCATGTGAGCTTGTCCTTTTGTCTCTTCTTGTGCATGCTTGGGATTGCTGTCGTTGCATTGCGCTTGGTTTGCATGTAGCTGGCTCAGAACTATGGCGGAATATATGATCACTAGCACTCTGCGTTCGGATGGATCAATACAAACAACGAGCCGCGTGACGCTCGAGCACCTCCCCAACTTCATCAACGGCAATGAGATCCAAATGTTCATCCGGACCCATGGCATAGCACACCAGCAAAGTGTGCAATCCCACGGCTCGTCACGTGATGCACCAGCACTCACTGAGCAGCCCAGATCGCGTTCCCCCCGGTCACGAATTCCGCGGATCCAGCTCACACCGGGCCCGCAAGGGCATTCAGATGAGGAAGAAGACTGGGGTGAATGGAGGAGTGATGGCAGACACGCTCATAGTGATCAAAGGAGGCCACGTTCGCCTCCGTTTCCCCCTGCTCATGCCAGTCCTTCTGAGAACCGCATCGCGCTGGTGCCTCTCTCAGTTCGTCGGCAGGTGCCTGATTTGGGGGTTCATCGCTTCAAGCTACGCACTGGGTGTCGGATCGAGGAGATCGCCATCGAAGTGAATGACGTCCTCTACTACACCTTACCTTCGATTGCCGCCTTGGTATTCCCTGAGCCGGAGCTGTTGAAGAAATCATGGGAGTCTGTCTACAGGAGCCTCATGCCACACCGCCGCAGCATCATAGAAGATGAACAGCGGGTCATGTCCATTTCGGAGTTTCCGTTTGCTCAGCCGCCGCATGGGGTTCCGGGACGCTGGACGGCGCAAGTGGTCAAAGACATCTCGGACTACTTCCAGGTCTCTCGGCGGTCACTACCGCAGCAACTCATCGTCCAGCTCGGCATTTGCGAGGAGAAGTGGCCATATATCAGCAGAACCACGCGGACGTTTCACCACTTCTCCGCGGACAAAAAGAACTCCCAGAAGAACCTCTTTGGGATCATCTTCTCATTTGAGCCACGCCGATTGTTGCCGGACAAGCAGCGCACTCAATCGCAGTCCACATTTTTCTGGTCCCACAACACCAACATACAGGCTGCCATGCAAATCCTGCGTGATGAGGAACTGATCCGACCTTCGAAGTGGCAAGAACACCCTTCCCCCAATCGTGAATGCTCCAACTGGAACGAAGTTTGGTTACCTCCGATGGGATTCTACTGCAGAGGCAGCCTCCAGTCTCAGGAAGCGGCAATCCAATCTGCAGCGCAGTTCGGTGGAATCCGGACGGACCGCCCGGTGTGCATTGGTGGCTCTGCTCGTCTCCGACAACAGCATTGCACTATACCCCGCGGCGGCGTGTACGCGGACATAGCAGCCTCCCACTACTATGACTGCATTCATGCCAAGGATGGCAGGTGGAAACTAAGATCTTCGATCGCAGTGCCCAGCTACATGGGCATCTTCTGGTGAACCATGGTGGCATGCCAGTACAATAGCGTTGCTGCTGACCCGACGTGTTGTGCGCTTTGTTTTTCATGATGTACATCATGACGCCCCTCTTCCGGAAAAACGCATTGAGTTGTCCGTGGCTCATGGTTGACTTTGATATTTCCTTGTGCGGTGTTGCTTGCATGATTGGTTGTCTGCCTTCTGAATGCTTGCCGTCGCCGCTTTTAGTCATCACTGGTTGATTGAGCCCTGGTTGTCTCATCTTTCCGGAATTGTGATGGATCATGGGGATCTGCTACGTGATTGTCGGCACATGCTACTCGCTATGTCATCGCAAATCAATTTACTTTTGGCTGGACTGCAGCGTCTTGAAGGCCAGCAGCGACATCCACAGCCGCCCCCACCGCCACCGATTCCGGAAGTTCACCCCCCGCCGCTGCCTCCGCCGTCCACGGCGCCGCCGTACTTGCCAGCAACATCGGTCAGACCTGACCACATGGCAACGCCGGTCACTCTTGTGGCCACCACGGATAGCCGTACGGAGCACCCTGCTCACGTGCGCACGGTGAGTGTTAGCACCTCCTGGGAGCACAGACGAAGGCGAAGATCTAGACATCGCGAGCCGCACCGGAGACGATCCCGCAGCCATCATCGTCGGCTACCAGACCGTCCTGTTGATGCGGTTCCCGTGGTCCGCCGTCATGCTCACACACCGAAGTATCCACCAGCGGTCAAAGCCATGCCAGCTTGCAGACCATCCGGTCTGTCTTATGAACGGTGACGGAGCAACAGCGACAAAAGTACCTCAGCGTTTGCTTCGTTCATGCTTGCGTGCACCGTATCTCTGTCATGCCGCAGCATTATCGCTTTGCAGCTTTGCGTGAGTTGCCCTTGTGGTTTGGTTGGTTGCCATGCAGTTGTCTGCTGAGTTTGTGAACAACCTGGTGGCTGTGCTCAATGTTCTTGCATCCCAAGTTGCGACAGCTTTGGACACACTGAACTTTGCCTTGATGACGGAGCGTGGTCGTCCAACAGACACGGTGGTGACCCCGAGAGCACCAAGAAACTCCAGACATGGGTTGCGGCCCCGCATCATCACGGAGCTCGCCTCCTCTGACCGATCTCGATCCCCCACACGCATTCGGGCTCGACCGGTGGACACGTCCTCTACCTGGTACATACCGGCTTTGTCCCCGCCTCGAGCCGCGCATCGTGATGCTAGTGAACACAATCCTGGTACTCGGCCCGAATCTGTGTTAGATCGACTGCCACCGCCTCGTCCTCTTGCCCCTTTCGCGGCACACGGTGGACGAGAACCAGGACAGACGACGCCCACGACACCGGATTCGGATTCTGATGGTTCGGTACATCCGCATCCAGGTGCCTCGTCGTTCCGGCCGTCGCCGACGGTGGTTCATGGTCCTCGGGAACTTCTACAAGAATTCACCATTGCACTTCGCAATGCATACCGTGAACCTTTCACGGCATGGACACAGGGCGAGCTGGATGAAATGGTGAGACGGAAGAAAGATAAAGATTCCAGGCCCACCTATAAGACCATTGCGCGGTTTCTTCAGAAGCCGATTGAGGAAGTCAAGCAGGCATGGAAGGTCTATCAACAACTTGAGGCTCGCAGCTAGGAACAAGCCCGGCAAATGCAGCAGCGCCCATTGATGGACCAAATGATAAGCGGCGGCGGTGTGTCCGGTTTGAGTTGTTGATCACATGATACTTGCTTGCTTGCACGTGACTCAATCTTGCTTGTCGTGTCGCGAGATGTCGTTGACATGCAGTGATGTCTTGCCTGAGTTGCTCAAATCATGTCAGAACAAGTTGTACAGACGTACATTACCTGGACCCATGGAGCGCAGCCGACGTGGTTACAATTTCATGGACCCGGGGCTCTACTCGACAGACCCATTCGGCTGACTACGTCGCCTCCGCCCCCGCCAAGTCTGCCACTGCTTCTTCCACCTCCTCCTCCACCACCACCACCACCACCGGTGATTCTACACCCCCAGTTTATGCCCTCGGTACGCAGCCCCTCGATCTCAGCCCCTCGCGGACAATCCTGCCCTACCTCTTTGAAATCGCAGCGCACACGCCGCTCGATCTACAGCACTGACCCTTCCCGTGATGAAGTACCACGCAGTCCAGGCCGCTCGTCCAAACGATCTCGGACAGCATCAGCTTCAGCGCCGCGGCGATCTCGACGGCCCTTTACAGTGTTTTATTCCAAACGTGCTGGCCGTTCATCGCGATCCCCATCGGCAACATGCAAACATTACTGTCACGCCATCCTGCGCCATGGACGGAAATGTCTTTCCCCTTGTGCACGTAGACGACCAGGTCATTATCATTGCAGGTGTGCGCGACATCAAAGACAGTGAAAGCCAGGTGTCAGACATTTCAGACCTCGTTGACCCGTTTCACCTTGTGTTTGAAAAGTTGCCTCGCTCCTCAGTGGATGTGTGCGGTTGGCAATGCATGTGTGTCCTTGCCGCAGATTTTCGATTGGTTTAGCAGTCGTGCAAGCCCGTATTGCTGCTATGAACCCCCAGTATTTCGAGTACCAGATCGAGAGAGGAGTGGAATGGATTCGAATTTACTCTCCGGGCATTTGGAGGCCCGTTCCGAGGAGGCGCCAGTTCCGGACCCACTTTACGCTTCCACATTTCGGGAGTGGCGCAGATCATATCACTTCCAAGTGTACTGGTCTGAAGACAGCACCGGAGGCACCACAATGGATCCTATTGCCACGCCCAGTTCCTATGTGTCCTATCACGTGTGGGAGTACCGAGACTGGCAAACGCGAGGGTACCAACGACTTGGACCTCCTGTCCAATCCATCGGACTCGCGATGCTCGCCAACGCAGACATCGAGTCCTCGGTGGGCTCGTCGGTACCTGATGGAGCGTGGCGGGAACCGTCACCGCCACCATTTCATGATCCTTGGAATGATTCGGATTGACACTTGAGTTGCATGTTGGACAAAGATGCGGTTGTGCGTGCTTTGTATGTGAGTTCTCATTGGGTTGTCTTGCTTGGTGCAGCGCATGTCGTCTCTATGTGTCCGCCGCTCTCTGTGATAACTTTGAGCAGCTTGTCGGGTTGAAATGTTCAATAGTACGGTGCAGGGTGCAGCACGATGGGTCCTACCTCGCTATTTTGACTATGACATCGTCAATGGACCAGCAGGAACGAGGGTGGAATGGATTCGAATCTATGTGCCGGGTCAGTGGCATCCAGTCGCCCCTGACACCCTGGGACCGGCCCCGGATGACCCGACCGCCTATCGGGAATGGCGCAAGGTCTACCACTTCGAAGTGTACTGGCCCAGGGAAAGCACGGGCGGCACAACTATAGGCACGGCTCTGCAACCGGTATCCTACGCCACCTTCTACACTTGGTATTACAGGGACTGGGTCACCAGGGGGTACCAACGCCTGGGTCGTCCACATCCCAGCATAGCGAGGCCAGTTTTCGCTTCGGGTGCACCGGACCTCATGTATGCTGGAATGACCTCCTCTTCGGCATCATCAAATTCACATGATAGCTGATGCCCGTCCTCGCCTCCCTGGAGAGTCTGACTGTGATGTTGACGCCGCGCAGTGCTACAAAAGTGGTCTTTTGCATTTTGATTGTTGATTTGCTTGCACTCGTTGTTGTCTGCAGCCGTACACCTATCAACTTGTCTTTCCGTGGTTGCGTTGTCATGCCGTGGCTGGAATGGTGCCCGGACCCTCAACAACCAGATGCCCAGTGGGTCAAGATCTTTCATCCGGGACCATGGACGCCTCAAGAAGAACATGATGCTCCACCTCCTCCGCATACTTTCAGAGAATGGCGGGAGTTCTATGCTCCCAACCAGGACTCAGTCGAAGGGCAAGTCCAAGTCACTACGTGGTACAAGCGTGACTGGGCCACAGAGGGCTATCGGAGAATCGCTGCTCCTCACGCAGGTCATGAATTTGATTCCATGTATCCTTCCGATCACCATAACGTGGCCACGCAGTCTGCGGCATTGAGTATGTCACCGGAGCTGTTAGACGCGATTCTCAGGTCCTCGGATGCGGCTGATTTCTCCACTGAAGAACTGACTCGTCTCCAGGAGGGGATTTCTCAACAACTGACGGCCCGCGCACGTCTGACCTCCCATCCTCATCAACCAGTACGTGCATCGCGTGGCAACACACCATCGGAGACGATTGGGGTCTCCGACCCCTACAGGCCCGTGAATCCGTCCGACAGCGGCCAAGACAAGATGAGGCCCGTCTTCGAGCTGACTGAAGACTAGCCTTGCATGAGCAGCGCAGCGTACAAAATAAGGGTGGCCTCTACACTTGCATGATCTTGCTTTGCTGTTGTTTGAACATGGTTGTGCATGGTGCTTGTTCATCTACCAGCTGGATCGGAGCCCGCGACCATCCTTGCCTCTTGCCTCGACATGGACACCGATGACTCCAAGCAACATCCATGGCTCGAATATTCGGTCTGGCATGATCAGGAGTGGGTGCGGATATACACTCCGGGACAACCTCAACGATGGCACCGTGGTGACGCCGTACCTGATCTACCTGAAAACTCTTTTCGTGAATGGCAGCGGGTGACGGATCCCGAAGCGCCAGTCCAGGCATGGGACATCCGTGACTGGCAACACCAAGGGTACCAGCGCATCCTGTCTCGGATTGAGTCCTTCGCAACTCACTATTCACATGATCCGACTCTTGGTCAAGGTCGGAACTCCGATGCCGTTCAAGTTGAGGAGACCTTCACCTATGCCACTCCGTTTTCTCATGGTGATCGCCCGGCTGCTTCGCAGATCGCTTCAGTCCTCTATGGCGACACTCGCAATGCTCAACGTTGTGATCTTTCGTTCCCGTCTTCTGAGCGGTTTAGGGCAGTGTCTCGCTCCCCTCGCCGTGGTGGATATTTTGGTCAACGATAGTGATTTGAGTTTGAGCATGTGATCTTCCTGCAGGAGAAAAGAGAAACCTCGCCCCTCGTAGAGGGGCGTGTGTGTGCGGAGTGACAGAATGCCCTGTCACCACCCTTTCAGTTTCGCAGCAGGGGCGTGTGGCACTCTCATCCTACCACACGCAATGAAGCTGTGGGTGAGAGTGGGAAGCAAGGCCTGATCAGCCTTGTGTACCTGCACCTTTTGAGTGATTCTGAAAGTCCTTTTGGCCCTCTTCTGTTGCTGCCGTGTGTGTGTGTGGTGTGTGTGGTGTGTGTGGTGTGTGTGGTGTGTGTGGTGTGTGTGGTGTGTGTGGTGTGTGTGGTGTGTGTTTGTGTGGAGTTTGTGTGTGTGTGTGTGTGTGTGTGTGTGTGTGTGTGTGTGTGTGTGTGTGTGTGTGTGTGTGTGTGTGTGTGTGTGTGTGTGTGTGTGTGTGTGTGTGTGTGTGTGTGTGTGTGTGTGTGTGTGTGTGTGTGTGTGTGTGTGTGTGTGTGTGTGTGTGTGTGTGTGTGTGTGTGTGTGTGTGTGTGTGTGTGTGTGTGTGTGTGTGTGTGTGTGTGTGTGTGTGTGTGTGTGTGTGTGTGTGTGTGTGTGTGTGTGTGTGTGTGTGTGTGTGTGTGTGTGTGTGTGTGTGTGTGTGTGTGTGTGTGTGTGTGTGTGGTGTGTGTGTGTGTGTGTGTGTGTGTGTGTGTGTGTGTGTGTGTGTGTGTGTGTGTGTGTGTGTGTGTGTGTGTGTGTGTGTGTGTGTGTTGTGTGTGTGTGTGTGTGTGTGTGTGTGTGTGTGTGTGTGTGTGTGTGTGTGTGTGTGTGTGTGTGTGTGTGTGTGTGTGTGTGTGTGTGTGTGTGTGTGTGTGTGTGTGTGTGTGTGTGTGTGTGTGTGTGTGTGTGTGTGTGTGTGTGTGTGTGTGTGTGTGTGTGTGTGTGTGTGTGTGTGTGTGTGTGTGTGTGTGTGTGTGTGTTGTGTGTGTGTGTGTGTGTGTGTGTGTGTGTGTGTGTGTGTGTGTGTGTGTGTGTGTGTGTGTGTGTGTGAGTGTGTGTGTGTGTGTGTGTGTGTGTGTGTGTGTGTGTGTGTGTGTGTGTGTGTGTGTGTGTGTGTGTGTGTGTGTGTGTGTGTGTGTGTGTGTTGTGTGTGTGTGTGTGTGTGTGTGTGTGTGTGTGTGTGTGTGTGTGTGTGTGTGTGTGTGTGTGTGTGTGTGTGTGTGTGTGTGTGTGTGTGTGTGTGTGTGTGTGTGTGTGTGTGTGTGTGTGTGTGTGTGTGTGTGTGTGTGTGTGTGTGTGTGTGTGTGTGTTTGTGTGTGTGTGTGTGTGTGTGGTGTGTGTGTGTGTGTATGTGTGTGTGTGTGTGTGTGTGTGTGTGTGTGTGTGACCTGTCGTGTGACAGCCCATCTGAAGTAGGCAACAAGTTGAATCCCTGCATGTTCATGGGTTGTCGCTGGTTTACTCACAATGCGCGCACCGGTGACATACAAACCTCATATCCCAAAAATGCGTGGCAGAACGTTCAAGCCCGTGCCCTCTCAGCCGCCCGCCGCCCCGTCCCTCGCTGCCAGCGCAGCCAGGAGCTGGGCCTCGAGGATGCCCATCGCAAAGTCCCCAACTCCAAACATTCTGCAGATTGCCAACAGAAAGGGGTCCGTTTTGGGGACGGTGACCTGTCGGGCCACCTTTCAAAGAAAAGAAGCCCACAGCGCAATTCCGACAGCCCATCTGAAGTAGGCAACAAGTTGAATCCCTGCATTGTTCATGGGTTGTCGCTGGTTTACTCACAACATAGCGAAAGTAAACTGTGAGTGCAAGCAAGACACACACACAGAGAGACACAGAGAGGCACGAGAGACACACAGTGTGCCGAAGACAAGGATCGGGACTTGGGAAGGCATTCTGCATGTTGCAACAAAAGCATACCTCTGCAATTGCTTCCAGCTGGGTGTTTTCTTAACTCCGTTTGACTCTAAGAAAACCCAGACTGCAGGTGACATTTGTAGGCTACCTCAAATGGAAATCGTTGGTCTCCTTTGGTTGAAGTGAGGAAACCGAAGCCAAGTCATCACCAGTGCCATGTTGGCGGCTGCTTGCCTTCTGTGGTTTCGCCCAGGCGCTTATCTGTTCGAACTTCATGCGGGCCCAGTACCAACGATCCTAAACCCACTCTTGTCCGAGGCGAGCATGGCTCTCCGTGGAGGTCCGAGGAACGGCTGTTGAACACTTGATCCAAAGGCGATGTCCAGTGCCCACAAAACTATGAAGCAAGCAAAACCTGTTTGCCTGGGCAAACGGTGGCCGCTGCTCGCTGCGCCTGGAATTGCCGTCCGGCAGGCACGTCCAGCCCATCCACTCTCTCGTCGTTGACAGCCTCATGGACTGTGGCTGCAGCGCAAGGATTCACTGCAAGGCACCGAGCGTCTTGGAAGGAACCTCAAGTCTTCTCACACTAGATAAACCAGTGCTAACGGTTGGCTATCGCAGGAAATCTAAAGCTAAAGCTGCAGCAAATCCGGTTTTCGTTGCATGAAGCTGGGCGCTCGGCGCCCAATTGCGCTTTGCGAAGGTTGATCTGGGCGAGCCTGCGGCAGCTTACCAGCTCTGCAATAACACTTTGTCCGAATCCATGGCCCATCTGGCCACTGCTTGATGGCAAGGCTCATTCTGCTGCTCAATCAATTGCTAATGCTTCGTCAAAGAATCTTGACACGCTGCCACCTGAAAACAGACCCTCTCGGGGCTTGTCAACACCACGCAAAGGCGTCAGAAATGGACGCACAGCTTGAGGCTAGGACAGAGCCACAACGGGCCACCCGGTTTGCGCCAGCGCAGCCTTGCTGAAAGACAGGGCCTAAACCCAAGCTCTGGGGCACGTGCCATGCTCACTCCGGGCTGCGGGCCCATGGCATGTCGAGCAGCATAGTCAGTACCTCGCTGGGCATGTGGGCAACTCTCTTCAGGCATGGGGACACACTTCTTACTCCAGAACCGAAGGGCTGCTTCCAAAGCTGGCACATCAAGAAGAATTGATGTTGAAACTCTAGCCGGCCAGCCAGTTACTGACAACCTGGGACGCTACTCCAAGGCTAGTTCTGCAAGTACCGGCCCAAGCATGAGGCGTGCTAAGCGCACCGGAGAGGCAAGCTGCTCAAAGCCGGCAAAGAGCTGAAGCAGGACCTTTTGTGGCTCACATCCCAGCATGCACTGCTCGGGTAGTTCTATCTGCCAGAAAGTTGCGGTTGCAATGAGCTAGATAACTGGTTGGTTTGTGGACAGTTCTGGATTCGATACCATTGGTGACGAGCAGCATCGGCATCGACCAGAACATCAAAGAACCGCTTTGAAAGATGGGGGTTTGCCTGGGCAAGGTGAGCCTGCCGAAAGAAACAGCATCGCTCCCGCATAGTCTCGGTCGCAAAGCGCAGCTTCCCAGCTTCCCACAAATGGCATTTAACAATCAATGATCCAGCTCCCACTCTCGCCATGTTGACCTGGGTTCTTCCATCACTGTTCATACTCAGCACGGCTGCATGTTTGATCATTCAGCTACGCCAAGTTCTTCTGCATCATGGTCATTCGCAGTAGGGTAATTGACTGCAACGCCTTTCAGTGTTCTGACATCTCATTCGATTCCCAAACGTTCTGGCCTGGGGCTCATCAATGGCTGCGAAGGAGTACAGCTGGACCGTCCTCACACAATCTCTAGCGCCCTGTCAGAAAGAAAGCCATGGGTGCCCACCCTAGTTTGATTTGGTTCGCTCTGAAAACATCGTGAAAGTGACATCTGGGTTGCTGTTCAAGAAAATATGCATCCCCTAGAATACGCAATAAATGCCGTCATCCTGACAAAGCTCAATCCCCATGCCCCTTCAATTCAGATTAATGCTTGCCCGTACACCCAGATCCCACAATGGAATGCACCTGTCACATGGCAGCCAGTTCTCTCAGTGCTAGCTACAAGGATGGCATAGTGTTCTTCCGGCCTGCTGGCTCAGCAAAACGAGAAATGTGTTTGTTCATGCATCTGACTTTGGTTGGACAATGTCGCGTTTACAACTTGAAATCCATGTGCAGCAGGACAACGCAGCCATGCGTTGCAACTTCAGGCAATCTGTCAGCTGATTTGATGCATCTTTCCGGCCTTGGCTCCATGCAGGGCCAAGTAAGGGCCATAAATGAAGTCTACCAGCCCTAGATCACCGGTGATTAAGGCAACTCAATGAAAGACTGAGTAACCCACCACCGGTGCCCCCCAAGAACTCGGCAACAGAGGCCCTGGCAGCTTCCCCAGGCCGCATTCGTCCGTGGCCTGGCACAATCCTTTTGCGAGTCAACTTGACCCCAAGTTCTCGCATACGACCTCCATCAATTCTCGCGTGCATAAGAGAACCTCGAGCATTTTACACACGATTTGCCCAAATCAAAGCGCTCCCACGCCTGGGGGCCCATGGCGCCTGCGGACTTGAGCATCTGAAGCGCCGCCTCCATGGCCGCAGACCTCACAATTGTTCGCTCCGCTTGGCCTTCCAGCGGCATGAACACATTGTGGAAGCGTCGAAGCAAAACAAAACGCAAAGCTTCCAAACGCCCCTCCAATCAATCTAGAAGTCCTCGATTGTGTCAATCGCAAGATCTGAACTAAACCTTAATGGCCCCTAAATGAAACACACCCAAGCAATGCAGGCTTTCCTCAACACAAACACGCTCCTGCACAAAAGCATGCGGGGGCTGGCCTATGATAGCTCTGGTTTACGGAGTAGAGCCCCAATAATACGAAGCTCCACATCGTTTTCGACCGCCCACAGTGTGCATGGGCATTCCGAGACAAACCTTAGCTCGGCACAGCGTCTCCCTGGGCACGGGCTGCCAGGGCCTCAGAGACGTCTTGGTGCCATGAAGGGCTTGCTAGCTCAGGACAATGCTTGACACACTTCTCCTGCTGCTTCCTTTCAGCAATGCGTGACTGGTGAAGAGTAAGAAGCATGCGACATGCTTCCCGGAGCAAAGGCAGCAGCAAGCAAATCCAACAAACATCAACGCCTCCATACCTTGGCTCCAACGCAGGAAACTCCCAACACTCAGGTCAATGAATGTTAAGACAATGCGTATACTTTCAAGCCTCAAGACATGCGCCTTGGAAGGCGCCGAAGTGCGCGCACCATTTCTATGGGGCGTGCAGAGTTACTTATCGTCTCACTCTCTCTCGCTCTCTCTCTCTCTCTCTCTCTCTATTCATTCTCCTGCCTTTCTTCTAAGAAGGGAAAGCGGCTGGAAACCACTTGGCACGTTTTTGAACGGGCACACAGCAAGGCACTAAAGGAACATGCATGTGAGACGATCTGGAATCTATTCGGATGCGGTGGTTTCCTGTGGACGAAGCACCGGACGAACAGCCGCTGAAGTGTCCAAATGACACAGCATGGCCCTTCACAACATCAACCTGGTACTGGAAGGCTCCCATGGACTAACTGGCCGCGGCTGGCCGGTCTTGAGGGAGGATCTTGAGGATTTGAAGAAGCATTGTGTTTGTGTTTGGAGAATCGCTTGAACGGCAATGAGACTTTTAGTTGCAATGGCAAGCGTGCTGGGCTCCTGGCAGCGTTTCCTGAAAGACGCTTCTGAAAACTTGCTTGGCAGCACCTGAGATGCACCCGTCTCAGTTTGCAATGCCGGCAAACGTGATGCGGGCACATGCTGGCACAGCCTGCTTGCCGAGCCCAGTGCCCCAAACCGCGCTGTGGGAACCAGCGGTGCAGGCGAGATCCTCCAGCGTCCTGCCGGGCGTCTCCAGATCCTACAGCTAAGGTCCCGCGCCTCACACCCGCCCGGCCTCTCCTCCTGGGCCTGTCAAAAGTGATGTGACAGGGGACACGTCAACAGCCACAGTGTAAGATGTCGCTCCAACACAGAACTCAGGCAATGCAGCAATCCGCTGTTTTAGCAATCAGGAAAGCTGAATTTCGGGGAAGGTTTATGGCAGGCAAAAGCAGGTGGCCATCCACAAAGCAAACAAGCGCGAAGCAATCGGCTTACGAATGAGACAAGGGAAATATGAGCTTGCCGTGTCTGCGCCTGCGGGGGGAATCCACCCATACCAGGCCTTAGTTGCAGTCAGCCCCTCCAAGGATGTACTGACACCACTCTCCGATTTTATCAGTGGCACGGAAGCCGTGGCTCCACAACATTGGCAAATTTCAGTTCCACCCAAGGCGCCGGCTGCGGTTGAAATTGACCTTGAGGAGCTCCAAAGCCCTGGCCCTGCATTCCAAAGCCACCCATACCCGTCGGCAGCCCGCCCATCTGACCCTGACCCATCTGGCCAAATCCTTGACCCATCTGGCCGCCCATCTGGCCGCCCATCTGGCCGCCCATCTGGCCACCCATCTGGCCACCCATCTGGCCGCCCATCTGGCCACCCATCTGGCCACCCATCGAGCCCACTTGCCCAGGCATTTGACCCATTTGCCCAGGCATCTGGCCACCCATCTGGCCAAAGCCTTGCCCCATCTGCCCGCCAAAACCTTGACCTATCTGGCCAGGCATTTGGCCCATCTGGCCTATCTGACCCTGGCCCATCTGGCCGAATTGGCCTGCAGGTTGCCCCATCTGGCCTGGCATGCCACCAGGAATCCCACCGATTCCCTGCGGCAAGCCCTGACCAGGGAAGCTCCCTTGCTGCATGCTCCGCAGGTCTTGCCTCGAGCAACTGCAAAACGAGAAGTTGAAAGAGCAAACAGATTTCTTCATATTGGAAGCCCTTCTCCACTTGGACGTCAAGACTGTCACCGAAACATTTTGACACTGCAAGTTGGGCCCATCGATCCCCAAACCGCAAACGAGCGGTGCCGAAACCCATAATACCGAGATGCTTACGAAGCTTGAATAGGGCGTCATTTTCTGAAACGTCGGCAACAAGATACTTGGGAGCTGCTCCAAGTACGTGATTTAACAATGCGCATGGCCGCGCTGCGCTGCTGCACCTTTGCTTGACAGTGCTTTGGGCCCCGGCAACAAAGAATTTGGGCTTGGGCTGGGTGCGTCCAGCATCTGCGCCTGCTCGCAACTGACTCCGTTCACCCACAGCAATGCAATGCGACTCACCACAGGCTGGCCTGGGCAGATGCGACCAGGAGCACCAACCTGCAGACGAAGCAAATGGCAGGGGCAGTTGGGCCAACACGTGCGAACAAGTCCAGCCTGCCCGAGAAACCATGCGCCTCGCATGAAGCAGCTCAAGCTCGGCCAAAGCGTGTCTAAAAATCAACTCTGAGGTGTTGGTTGTTTGTTCTGGTGCGCATAGCATGGCTGCTGCTTCCATGCTTCATCAATCTGGCAACTCATTCCCTTCAAAATGGCCTGAATATCTGCTCATGACATGAGATCAATCATGCCCACAAATGCATACATCCTTCACATTGTGCTGCCTGTTTCGCCCGCAGGCCAAAGAAAGACTGTTGAAGCAATTAGAATGTTCGCCCATGTCCAAGTACTGGCGACCAACCTGCCAACGTTCAATCATCGTCCTTGGCCCTCAGCGTGCACCTACAGTTCAAAGGAACAAAGTTAGCAAGTTTGATTGAAAGCTGTGACAATGACGCGTGAAATGTCCATCTCTCTCTCTGTCTCTCTCTCCTGTCGTTCTTTCTTTCTTTCTGTCTTTATTTCTTTCTTTATTTCTTTCTTTCCTTCCTTCCTTCCTTCCTTCTTTCTTTGTTGTTTATGTCTGTATTTCTTTCTTTCTTTCTTTCTTTCTTTCTTTCTTTCTTTCTTTCTTTCTTTCTTTATTTCTTTCTTTCTTTCTTTCTTTCTTTCTCTCTCTCTTTCTTTCGTTCTTTCTATATTTCTGTCTTTCTTTCTTTCTTTCTTTCTTTTATTTTCTTTGTTTTTTTCCTTTTCTTTCTTTTCTGTTCTTTTCTTTTCTTTTGTCTGTTTTTGTCTTTCTGTCTTTCTATCTTTCTGTCTTTCTGTTTTTCTGTCTTTCTTGCTTTCTTTCTTTCTTTCCTTCCTTCCTTCCTTCCTCCCTTCCTTTCCTTCTTTCTTTCCTTTCTTTCCTTCTTTCTTTCTCTCTTTCTTCCTTCCGTCCTTCTTTCTTTTTCTTTCTTCCTTTCTTTCCTGCTCTCTCTCTCTCTCTCTATTTCCTCTAGTGTGAGATATATATATATATATATATATTTATGTATATGAATCATCTGGGTGATCAAGTGCTGGACAATCTGCAGCTGCCGTGCATCTGCCTTGACATCCCGATTCATGGTCGGACCGTGTCAAATACGGCGTAAGCTTGATTGTAGGCTTGGAGCTAGCTGCTTCACGTGAGTAGGCGTGCTGCTTGATGTCATGGGCTCAGTGTAGGGGCGCAACAAGTATGGTACGTGATTGTCTGATGCATGTGTTGTGAGACAAGATCAAGTGTCCTCAGAGTTGTTGAAGGGGCATTTCACATAGGCTGCATTCTGATGCTTCATCTGGCACTCATTTCTCATGCATGACTGTTGGCCAAAATGCTAATGCTGCCAACAGCACGAAACACAGCCTCACAAATGCTCCGTGGCACCTGGACTGCTTTGTCGCTGCCAAATCTGTTTGCCTGCCAGGGGCAGAAGTGCAGGCGCTTTCTGCCGTGCGGGTCCAGCAGTGCAGCGCCCATTCTCCGGTTCTCCATCCAGGCTGAATCCATCGACCGAGTCCGCGCCGAGCCGAGTGGATCCGACGGCCTCTGGGTGTAGCGCTTGCAACAGCTCTGCACTTTGCTACACGCCCTGCGCTGCCCGCAAGGCTTCGGCCACGTCACGCGTTGAAGCCAAGCGCTTTGCAAATCTGCCTGTCAGGGCACGGCAAACAAATTGTGAACCTCTATAACTACACCAAAAGCGCAAACTGTCACAGCAAGGTCGTGAGGTGTGCTGGCTACTTCTCTGAAGAGCGGAAATTCAGCCTAATCCCTAAACCACCTCCAGACTGCCGAATCTAACCAAATCTGACAATCAAGGACAAGCGGAGCGGCCCCATTTTGTTTTTGACAAACCCATGGAGCTGCTTCCTTCTTCAGCCAGGCGGCTCAAAGGCATTGCAGGCTTTCTGGAAGTTGGCGGCCGCATGGGGGTCGTTGGGGTTCTTGTCCGGGTGCCACTTCAATGCCGCCTGCCTGGAATGACTGGGACAGCAACAACGCGAGACGGCGATCTCATCTGCAGCCACTGCTTCAGGCGATTAGAAAATTCAAAATGACAGAAAGGGATTCTCGCAGACTGTCTCACAAGCAAGGCCGCTTTGGTACAGACCAGGGACCGGTGACCAGGTTGCACTAAGTCGAACTCCTCCTGTCGCTTGTCTTTGGGAATGTCCCATGAAGGAGTTGGAGAACAACAAATCCATAAAATCATGCCCAAGGACCGACAACCACACGCTGCAAAATTCATCATTGTATCATCGGCCAACATGTTAGCGTGCCAGTAAGCTGCCACGTTGGATGAACAAAATCCTGCACCAGTTGGTAGGGGGGTGTCCCAGTATTCATAGGTTTCATCGATCCCAAGTGTTTCTGGATTATGCCGATCCACAGCACGTGTCTGCGTCTGTGTCTGGGTCTGCGTCTTCGTCTGCGTCTTCGTCTGCGTCTTCGTCTGCGTCTTCGTCTGCGTCTTCGTCTGCGTCTTCGTCTGCGTCTTCGTCTGCGCCTGTATGTGACATGTTTCGGGGTGTTTCTTTTTCGGGGAATTTCAGGTCATCTGTGTGAACCAGTGAAGTCAGGGATGGCCGAAATCCGATGCATTGAAAAGGACGCCTCAAAAGCATGCCGTTTGGAGGGGGCCAAAATCCATACTTTGCAAAACGCCGCAGGGCGCACAGCCACAATACCCGGATCTGGCCTGTAGGCCCGCTTCAAGGTCTGCTGGTCCCTGGTGCCGTCCGCCACACCCAGCACCTGGCGAATGCCAAACGGGCCGAACGAGACAATGGGAGCAGTGGGCAGAGATTGTCTGAGATTGACTGGAAAGGCGCTCTCATCGGAACTCTGCCCTGGCCGAAAGCGGCCAGAGCTTCATTCAAAGTGCCCCAAGACCCTCCCCACCCGGGGGCGCGTTGCGCCTGGTAGTGAGGGCGCAGCGAGGGCTTCGGCCGTTCCCAGACGTCCCGGCCTCTGCCTGGCGGGAGATTCTTGACGCTCTCTTCGAAAGCCCCCCAAGCCTTCACTGCACACTTTGCGGGCAGGAGATACAGATGCTGCCCAGGTACTTTACAATTTGGGTGAAAGTTGGCTTTTTTGTGGGAAAGACTTCAGTTTGTTGCGACGGCGGCATCCCCCCCTCTCGCGATCAAAATGCCCACCGCGCCTGCCGCGCCGGCACCGGCAGTGGGCCCTGGCTTCATGCCTCCAGAGCAGTGAGTTTCCGGAAAGCGAGCTGTGCATCACTTTTGGAAAGCCTGCTTTCCTGGCAAGATCAGATTCATTCAAGGCTTTACATGTTGTGACTGCGTCTTTCAACCAGGAAACATTGCTGTGTCTGGGCTCCGGGCTGGGCCGAGCACGGCCCGGCGGCCAGAATTGGCCCATGCTGCCTGAGCCCCACACATGACACAGATGACAGCACTCGCCGTCCGGACTCGAACCTTCTGTATGCTCCTGTTGATTGGAAAGGTTGGACCAAAACTGTCAAGCTGAATCGAAGGGCGCATTGATCACTAGGCCCATCGCTCATCCCTTTTGCTGTTTGGAACTGCAGTGCAATGCCCCGCAAGAAGGTCCTGAACTGCAGCCAAGGTTCTCATGTGGTAAATGACCATCCCCAAATTGCATTGATTATGCGAATAACTGAAATAATTAAGTTACAAGCGTAAGCACGACTCCTGCGGCCTTGGAAGAATATCTTACTTGCAAGGTGTTCCTTCCAACGATGACGCAAATGGTCAACCCACAAGTTGAGTCATCACCTCTCCCCATCTTCACAGCATGTCGCAACCCTTCGACAGCTTTCAACGCCCGCCCACACCCGCCAAAGGCTTAAAGGCCAGGCCAAGGAACCGATGAAGAGCTCGAGCTCCTCGTGGCTCCACTGCCAGGCGTGGCTCGGCATCTCCACCCCAGACCCTGCACCACGCAACTTCGCACAACATGTGGTACGTCAGGGATACACAAGGCCGGGCTGTGGAGGGATAGGGGGAGGGAGTGAAAGAAGGAGGTCCAACAAATCCTACAGTAAATGATTTCAGAACTTTTCCGTTTGATGTGTGTTTGTGATTAATCACCTGTCTGCTGAAATGGCCATGACATGATGTGCCTTTACGAAAAGAACTTGTACACACCGGGCTGAGAGAGTTCCAAGTCGGCCAAGAAAGTTTCAACTCGCTACGTGTTGCAAGGTCCTGGGACTGAAAACCTATCAACATGATCTCGGCCCAAACCTCTGATTCTGCAATTTCACAGGACATTGAGCAGCTCTTCACAACGCATCCATGATCTGGAATGCTGCAAGACGAAAACATCCCTGAATAAGACTAATCACCTAGCAATCCTCTGGCTGATCTGAGACGTGGACGAGGATTCTAGGTTACATTTGTTTCATCGGAAAGGCAAAAGCAGCCTCGGAACCGGGATCTGCTCTCGTTCTTGAAGACTATCCACTATAGAGCGCCCCTTCTTGGGCTGTCCTGAAAAACCCCTCTCGGCTATGCCCACGCGTTGGGAGGGAACCTCTGCTTGGAGTGCCTGCGAAGCCGGGGTACTTGGCGAGCAGGCTCCTCAGAGGAACGTCTGGCCGAAAGGAATCCAACATTCACTGGGTAAGGGTACAGTCGGTACAGTGCCCTTCGGCCCTTCGGATATGGAATCGCGAAATTGGCAATACCATCAATACCAAGCAGGCAAGCGGCTGTAGTCTTTCGGAATAAGTCTGCGGTTTCTTTGGCAGTGTCTTCGGACCTGCGGGCGGACGTGTTGCACAGGCAAAGGGCCTGTTGTGAGACATGAACGCCTCCTCTCATGTAATCAGCAGACCATCTGCCTCTCTTGCGCTGGGGGCAGAACAACAAACTATTGTAGCGCATCTAGAGATTCCCATCTGGGTTGAAAAAACCCCGTGGACAACCCTTGTATCCTTATGCCTCAGTATCGGTCAGTATCGGTTTTTTTCCTCTGCATCGGTTTGCAGTGTTTTGGCAGCTCTGGCTCGAAAGTCGCGACTTTTCCGTACAAGTGTAGTATGCGACGTACACTCTGCCAGCTCCCAGCTCCAGCTGGAAAGTCGCAACTTTTCAGTACAAGTGTAGTACACAAAGTACATTTTGGCAGCTCCAGCTGGAAAGTAGCAACTTTTCAGTAGTATGCGCAGTACACTTTGGCAGAGTCGCAGCTTTTCAGCACAAGCAAGTGTAGCATGGTGTAGTATACGAAGTACATTTTGGCAGCTCCACAGCGGAAGTCGCAACTTTTCAGTACAAATGTAGTACACAAAGTACATGTTGGCAGCTCCAGAGAAGGCTGCAGGGCAGCTGGTTGGATTCGGCAGGGCGGCCAATGAGTTGGGTATCGGTTGGGTATCGGTTTGGGTATCGGTTTGGGCCCTGCAAATTTGTGATTCCACAA
The DNA here is from genome assembly GCA_963377175.1 of Effrenium voratum. Lineage (NCBI taxonomy): Eukaryota > Dinophyceae > Suessiales > Symbiodiniaceae > Effrenium > Effrenium voratum. The sequence goes on from CAUJNA010003350.1 coordinate 1,798,757, forward strand.
TCTTGGTTTGCGATAACGACTAGGACCTGATGTGTGTCTTCATGGCTTCTGGGGGTATCGTTTTTTTTTTCCTCTGTATCGGTTTACAATGGTTTTGGCCTGCGAAACAAGTTAAGGGACGGCCCCTTACATAACGAAAAGGCGCGGGGTTGTTTTTTCAGCCCATCTCAAGAAATATGTTGCTGATTTCTGGCCTTGGGGGAAATACTGTTGCATCCCATTCGCATGCGTTGCAGGGGCTCGAGCAAACAACAATCAACATGTTGAACGCATCATTGGCCCCGTGAGACTGAGCAGTAGCTTTGTCATGGGAACGTATGTTGATGTTGCCAACTTGTTTGCACCTCCACCCATTCATCGTGATTCTGACGCTTGGCCAACAAGGATGCATTCGCCCATGTCAGGCTGTTGGTTTGATACTGGCCCAGAAACTTGCAAATTTGGCTCTTCGATTTGCCGCCGTGATCTGCGTGGTCAAGTGTTTATCATTGCATGAAGTCCTTCCAACCTCAATCCTTCATTCATGATGTCCTTCCTCTGCAACTCAATCAAGAGTTCTCCGCCGGCACATAACTCGCCCCCAAAGCCTGGCTGCTTTGGCACGAAGGACGGAAATGGCGGCCGCGGACCCGGCTGCGGTTGCTGCGGCTGCGGCTGCGGCTGTGGCGGCGGTGGCGGTACCCGGGAGTTTGGCTGTCCTTGGAAGATGCGTTTGACATCGCCTGACTATTGCGTGGGTCCTTGTTCCACTTCATCCCAAGCGGGTCAAGTCTCCATTCTGGAGCTTGGTTGCTGGCTCACACCGAATTACTTGTTCCCCTGACAATTGTTTGAGGGGACAACGGACAACGTGGTCAGGCCATGTTCGCCTAGCCCAAATGCCCACCCAAGACCCAAGATCAAGAGCACTAAATCTGCGCCAAAGGGAAGAGCATCGAGATGGCCAGGGTGACCCTGAGGTGGCCTGCATCGGGTTCTTGAGCATCCACTTCACCTCTCAGGCACCGCATGAAACATAGGAAAGCAGGTCCACAGGCCCGGATCAGCTCCCAAAGAAGAAAACAAATTGATCCGGGAGCTCCGAAGAGCTTGTATCCAAGAGGTTGCAGTTCCGAAGCACTCGTCGTGAGCCCATCCGCCGACCATTCGACCGTCGGACCATCCCCTGATTGCCTCTCATTCCAAGCATTCAAAGCATTCTAAGCATTGCCTTTGCCCGCCTCATCGTTGAGGGCAAAGTCCAGGGCGCTCTGCCCGCTGGCGCTGCACCGCGCACTCTCCGCGCCCGCGCGCAGCAGCGTCAGCACCAGCTCCGAGTCTCCTGTCATGGTTGCATACCAGGCTCAGACACTGCTGTGTGGTTTCACTGCCTGTTCGGTCTGCTTGAAGGCTGCAGAATGTAATCATCACCAACTCACCTGTCAAAAATCGGGGCTCCTATTCCAGCAGCCTCCATGAGCGGAGTTTCGTGCAGGACAGAGTCGGAAGTGTTCACCGCAGCGCGACTTTTCAGCAAGAGCTTGACGATACCTCACTTAGAGCTCCTTTGGGGGTAGTGAGATGTCAAAAGCTTTCTGCAGCCGAACTAAAGAGCCTTCCATAGAAAGGAGCCTTGTTGCTTCCATTGTTGTAGTTGTTTTCACGACAAACCCTATGAAGTGCCTTCGGTATCCACAATGATTCCGTCAGGCGATTCGAAGGATTGAGCGCCTCCAAGCCACAAGTTGCTTGGTGAAGATGTTTAAGTTTAATCTCAACATGTTTCCTATCCAAAAAGGAATGACCATCCTCAAACAAGGACTACCATGCCTGGAGTGAATGGATGACTGGTGCTGTCTTGTCGCGAGGGACAGCCAATAGAACAGGCAGAAAAATGCTGCCGCCAAATCTGTCGAGCGGCTTAAGCGCAGAGACTTCTGAGCGTCTGCAGATGCTCGTGTTGCAAGGATCAACGGAGTCTCGCCCAGCAGGTTCGTGGCATTCACGGTCGCCTTCCTTTGCCCAACTCATGTTCCCCCATTTCAGACCCTGCCATTTCTGTTCGAAGCCAAGTATCCACCTATGCCTTGAATCGACTCCTTTTCTCGTGCATTTCGGATGGTGGGCAAGAAGAGTACGGAACGCCGCAACTGGAACATGCAAAATTTGGTATCGCTGCATGTTGGCTGCGTTGATCGAGGTCGGTAATGGTTCCTTGTTCACACCAGAGAATGTTTATGGATGTTGCCAAGGGAAACATCATCCCACCTCGGCTAAGCTGGCTAGATCAACAGAGCATCCTTCTGTTGAACATCACACTCGCCAACAATGATTATGTGCCATAGGCTAACAAAAAAAACAACTTGACCAACATATGCCCGTGTCCCTTCTAGCTGCTAACAAACCGGCACCAGCACAACAAATCGTCCTGGAGGGGCCTCAGAACGCGACCCCAGTCCAATCCGGGCAGCTCATCGAGCAACCACCGAGTGAAGAGCCGCGACTCGTCAGAGTCGGGCGCCCTGGCTGCGCAGACGTGGAGGGGCGTGAAACCGTTGCCGTCGGCTCCGTTCACATCGACCTCCTCAGCCAGAGTGCAAATGGTCCGATAGGCCTCAGCCTGTTGTAAAACCTTCATGACAACCATGGCTTGTTAATTCACTCACACCTAGCAAGGGAGTCGGAATGAATTCCACCTCTACCGGTGCCCAACTGCCCAAGCCATTCCAAGAAAGAACCATGATCGACGACATGCTGACATGCTGCATACCATGCAGGCAATATGTTGGATCGTCCCATGGTCTGGAAGTAGGTGGGTTTCAAACCTCCAACCCGCTGTCTTCCCCGGTTTTCAGGAATCGAAAACTCCTGGTAATCCTCCGGAGGGCGTGGTAAGGGAGAATTCTTGTGTGTGGCGGGTGGCCAATAGACCCCAGCGCAACCCCATCATACAGAAAGCCCTAGTCCCACCTCTGTCTTCAGGGTTAAGGCAGCGGTCGATCCTGCTTTTTCTGCTCCGTGGATTCCACGCGTTTGCTCTCCAACCTACCGTTGCTCCTGCTTGTCTTGCTTGGCTCGCTCCAGCAGCAGCGCCGCCCTTCGCAGATTGTGCTGCCGCGCCGCCAGCCTCAGGCCCCGGTCGTGCCAATAGCTCTGCGGCATGTTGAAGAAGTGCCTCAGCAACACTCAAGCTCAAGGCCTTGCTTTCTCGCCGCTTGTCGGCCTTGGAATCCTTGCCGGAACCGTCTGAATCTCTGGAGCCACGCGAAATCACGCGAAATCACCCGGCAATGTCTGCTGGGCAGCTTCACATGGTCGGCAGCCAGGTCCTGGGCGCGGAGCTTGGTGGGGGACCGGTAGCCTACGTTGGCCAAGGACTCCAAGAGCAGCTTGCAAAGGTTGGGCTGGCCCTGGGCGGCGGCTTCCATGAGTGCCGTCTCCCCAAACCCGTCCTGCGCGTAGCGGACCCAGCGAACACTAAACCGGAACGGGTTCGTTCGTGTTTGTGTGTTGGTTCGTTCATTCAGCTGTTTCTCTTTGCTATTTTTGTCTGATTGTTCATTTGTCTGTTTGTTTGCTTGCTTGTTTCTCTTTGCTCGTGGGTTGGTTGTTTGTTTGCCTGCTTCTGTTTTCGTGTATTGTTCGTTGCTTGTTTCTATATGTATTTTCTTTATTTATTTTCTTTCTGTATTTATTCCTTTCCTGATTTATTTATTTATTTATTTATTTGTTTCTTTGATTGATTGATTGATTGATTGATTGATT
>CAUJNA010003350.1:1805000-1825000 GCA_963377175.1 Effrenium voratum
TTGTTTGTTTGTTTGTTTGTTTGTTTGTTTGTTTATTTGTTTGCTTGTTTGCTTGCTTGCTTGCTTGCTTGCTTGGTTGGTTGTTTGTTTGTTTGCTCGTCTGCTTGTTTTTACTTGCTTGTTGGTTGGTTGGTAACCTTGTTGGTTGGTTGGCTTGCTTACTTGTTTGTTTGTTTGGGGTTTGTTTTGTTTGCTTCCTTGACTGTGCGTCTATGTGTTTGTCTGTTTGTCTGTTTGTCTGTTTGGCCGTTTGTCGGTTTGCCTGTCTGTGTGTGCCTGTCTGTCTGTTTGTTGGGTTGGTTGGTTGCCTGATTGGTTCTTTGGTTGCTTGCTTGTTTGTTTCTTTTTATTTGCTTTGTTGTTGTTTGATTGTTTGCTTGCTTGCTTTCTTGCTTGCTTGCTTTCTTGCTTGCTTGCTTTCTTGCTTGCTTGCTTTCTTGCTTGCTTGCTTTCTTGCTTGCTTGCTTTCTTGCTGCCTGGCTGGCTGGCTGGCTGGCTGCTTGCTTGAGAGGTACAACTTGGTCAAATCATGGATTTGTAAGCGTCGTAAAGTTTCAGTTAGGAAAGCAAGAGGCAAAATACCGAGTGCCAGTCCTTGGTGACGAATGCAAGAAGCTTCAAATGGCGTGACTGGCCTCTATGCATTTATGCTCTCACACCAGTGGCTCTTTGCACGTCCTTCTCGTTCGGGTCTGCTCTGTGCTCCAGCAGATATTGTGCAGTGCGCAGGTCATTTTGGCGCACTGCCTCAGCAACTTCCGCGAACCATGCCCTCACTTGGGCTGGCCGTCCCCCAACCACTGTCACACTTAGGGTTTCACTTTTTGGCTGCCCCAAGGAAAACTTAAACAGGGATCCTTCTTGTGAGGGAAATGAACCACCTCTGGGTTGATTTTTACCTTGGGTTAATCCAAAAGTGGGACCCTGGCCACACTGGTTTGCCAAGATCCCATCTATCCACTACGAGTATACCATTCTCGATGGAACCTTCTGCTTGTGTCCGGCGGCACGATGTTTGAATGGTGTACAAAGGCAATGCTCAAATACTGGCTAAGACTGGAAAACGAGGCGCCACCCGTTTCAACTTGCAATTTTGGTCTCATTCTTTCACGAGACTCAGCACCCTTCATCTTCTGAGAGATGAGTCAATACCGATCTAGATGATCATTTTACCATTTGCCCTTTGGCGGGACAAAAGGACACCGGTGCATTGCATACCTTGAAAACGCTGCAGCCCCTACACTGCGCGATGGTCCGCGCCTTGATGAGCTGCGTCTCCCCCAGCGCCTCGAGGGTGCCAAACTGGGCGGAGGGCGAGTAGGTGGAGGGCACAGGTCCCGGCGGATCCTCCCACGGAGCTGCAAGGTGTCTTGTGATGAGAATCTTTCCTGCGTCACACCTGGTCATTCCACTCCTGGCTTGAGCCGTCGCTGTTGGAAACCTACCAAGAGTGGTTGATCCCAAAATTGAGGTCTTTCTTCTACACCCCCTCTCTAAAGTGACATCTTTTTACTTGACCGTTTTCAGCCGCCAATTCTATTCTAGGACTACCTGTGTTCTCAGCATCTACCTGGTGGGAGGGCGTGCTTTCGGCAATTCGTTCGCGCGTCGCATGCTGGGAACCTTTGGCCCATGGCCGTCGCAAGCGAAAGATAACAGAGTAACTCCATGTCTTTTCTTCTTAGAATGTCATATTTGTCTAAGTCTGCCATGACTGCCTGAAAGGAGCTTGTGAAGCTAAAGCAATATTGATATTGTGGAAATGTAAACTCACAACATATCGATCTCCAAGCCCACGGAATGCCGCTGCCAAACAGCCTTCTCGTCCACAGCCGGGTTTGCCTGCGAGTTGATGTTTGATCCCTGTCCTTTGCTTCGGGCGTGGGCTTCTGGTCGGGGGCGGCTTCCCTTCGCTCGTGCTGTGGCAGATTCGCAGTCGCAGTACTCTTGGCGGTCGCCCCTTGTCCCTGGCCAGGTGCAGCTGTCGGCGCAGTTGCTGAAGCCTCCCTTTGGCCAGGGTAGCCTGTCGCCTTGGGTTCGTCCTTCGTCTCCCTGCCATCGCCCTTCGCCTCAAGGCGGGACCTCAGGGCAGAATTCGCACGCATGGTGTTGGGAGAATGCTGAACCTTTTTCCAAAAATCAACTTGCAAAATCTTGCAAAGAGACAATGATTCAAAACCGGTTGGGGCTCAAAAACGTCGAATGCCAGCTCTGCGAGGCATTCTGAGGTTGTCTTACACCTCTCCGCGGCCTGAGGGCTGCTAAGGTCTCGCTGTTGAAGGCCTTCTGCCCCGCCTTCAACCAAAGGCTTCAAAAGGATATAAAGTCATCCACAAATGTGTTCTCTTTCTGACACTTCACGACTTGGTCAGTTGATAGGTGTCAATATAAGCTAACCGATTGTGCATCAATCATGTGGTGATCACTTGCAAGCAATAAATTGTGCTCAAACAAGTTGCCCTTGGTCCTCATACCCAGAAGCATTGGTTGGCCAACCGTGGCTCCATCCGGGTACAAAAATGAAGACAAAAGCAACCGACACACGCCAGGCACGTTCCGCTGTGCGACTGTGCTCCTTTGGCCACGGTGCAACCCGAAACAGCTCTGCCACTGGTTCCGCACAGCTCTGCCTTCAGCAGCCGCGAGTTGATCTCCGCCAGCAGCTCTGCCAGCTGCTGGGCAGTGGCCACCCCCACCCGCGACAGCTTCTCCTAGCGAATGGCAAGGGGCACAGGCCTCAAACCGGACGCGGAATCGCGGAATGAGAATTTGAAGAGAAACATCCGTTCCCATGAAGGCACTTTCTGCCTCGGGCAGTACCCAGGAGGCCCACAGGAGACCGGAACCCACTCACTTGAACCTATGCAAGGGTATGCGCGTGCATTGAACATTGGCCGGGACGGATCCCATGAATCACATGACCTTGTTTTACAAGAATGCATTGGGCGTTGTCGCTGCCGAATCTTGAACCAGTTCATACAAACACCCCCGCTCAAGGTGCCAAAGGTGCTCGAGATGCTCAAGCCGCTGGGTCGCCAGGCTTGGGTTCCGAACCCGAGTTGCTGCTCCACGGGGCACCGAACCCTGGGCAAAGCCCTGCATGGAAAGAATGGAGGCCGAGGCAATCGAAGCAATTAGACTCGAAGTCGTACTGGTTGCTCGCCTTCTCTCCCTGCCCTAACATGCTACAGTGCCAAGAGAGTCTCCCGATTTGCCATGCTGATGTCCGGAGATGATGCAGCGTTTTGGCTTCCTTTCTGTGGTCTGCAGCCGAAACATTGACAATCGCAAAAGACAGGTCGTTACCTCTGACCCTTTTTAGAACAAAACAAGAACTGAGAGAAGCACAAGCCTTGCTTCAAAACAAGACGGGGGACGGTGAGGCCCTCCTCCACTGCAGTGAGGTCCTTCTCGCTCCAGCTGGGCCGGGCCTCACTGAGCACCTCACGCAGAGACCCGACGTGCACCATGGCGATGCATCTTCAATGCGGATCCACTCCCACGTCAGCCAGCTGAAAACCTCAAGAGATTCGACTTTTGCTGTACGGACTCGAGACTGGGTGCCCAAAGGTCAAGGCTCACAATCTTTCAGAGTACCAGCTCAGAAAGCAAACGCTGCCAACGAAGCAACAAGGCTAACATCGCAAAAATTATACATGCCAAATGAGGTCAACGAGCTGAGTGCCATGTGCAACTTGATGCTTTAAAGCCACAGACATATGTGGTCCACATGCATCTTCTCATGGCCGACAGCTATGGTGAAAGGGCGAGCGAGCTCTGAGGCTTGTCATTCCTGCCTTCGACGCCTCAATTGCAGCATGTGGGCTTGAGATTTTCAAATCTAGTCGAGGTGTGTGTGTGTGTGTGGACGGTATTCTGCATCATGTCATCGCGGGCCAGCTGCCACGCTTTGCAAACACACACCTGTATGCGGAATCGGCTCCTGAGTCCAAGCGTATTTGCTAAGCAGGTTGTTTTTTCCTGAGCTGTTCATCAGGCAATCAAGCCATAGCATTGACCATCTCGAATTGTACAAACGATTGCAATATACTTTAGGGATCGCATGTCGAGATTCGCTCAGACTTGCGATCATCACCCTCTCAGATTGTCCAAGAGGTGCGTGACAGTAACAATTCCAGCTACAAGTACCATTTTTTTTGATATCAATGGAGGTTGGTCCAAACAAATGAACAAATCTTTTGTCTACGAGTCACGGTCTCACTTGGACCAACCCCCAAAAAGCCCGCAGGAGTGCTTGTCTGACAACCCAGGACTCGCCTGGAAAGGCTCGTCTCAGGAAGGCCCCAGCATCACTCGTCCTGATGGGGTCCGCGACTCCGCCTTGGTACAAAATGTCTCAGCTGCAGTCAAGCGCCTCCGATAACAAAACTCTTTCTAGAAGAATCTCGGCAAAGCGGTGTGTGGGGTGTATTCAGCGGATGTAAATCGGAATTCCACTGTGGGCATGAGAAGATCGGGCATGGAGCTGCACTTCCAGGTCCAAGCGGGTGAAGCAGAGACGTGAAGCAGAGAGTGCCGTTGTTTTACTATCAGTTGCCATGACCTTCCGGTGCCTTGATTCGATTCCAGTGCTTGCAGTCTTGATCCACATACCGACAAGGCATCTTCCGCATCCGGCATTTTCCGCAAAGAAGACTAGTTAGACTAGTTGCTCTTGTTAGGAATAACAAGGGGTGGCCATCGCCAAAGCTGCGAACCGAGGCTGCTGCTTGTTCCTCCTGCTGCTTGCGTACCGCTGCTGCCTTGGTTTCAGGGTGCAGGCAGAGACGATGCGGATATGCCTCGCACAAGTGATTCCGCTGTATGCGCACCTGTCAATGCATGTACCCATGTTCGTGGAATCCGACTACCAAACTCAACCAGCAGCTTCACACAAATGGCTGCACATGTCAACAGCCTCACCCTTATTCAGTGGCGCCATCACAATCGCGCCATTTTTTGCTGCAGTCTTTGCACAGCCGACCGAGGCAATGCTGCTTTTTGCTTGCCTCGTTGAGTCAGAATAAAACCCAAGTATTACACTGGTCTACCATACCCAAAATACCTATTTCTGAATGCAACTGTCCCTGAATACCTTCCATATACCTAGGTTTGATTGTGGCTCGTGAGGGCCTCTGCCAGAATCGGGGTCCATCCACCTGCAAAGAGTAGTAAAACACATTCCAGCCCCAGTGGAGCTCATGGCTATCATCCGAACAGTGAGCAATGATTCTGACAAAGCCCCAAGCGTAGTGTGTGAGCTCCATAGGTCACATCTGATGCAACATATGTCACATCCGATGCACCACCGGTTGATGAATATTCTTGCATGCTGCGCGTGGATTCCGCAAGCAAGGCTTCAGTTGGGCTGACGCTCTCACCTGCCGCTCAGCTTTGACCTCGAAGCACCTCAGGCTGAACCCCCAGCTTCAAGCGCCGCACAGCCGGTGAGTTGCTTTCACGTGCATGCATGTGCGAAAGTACAGCCAAAGTGAACCTAAGACTACAGAGGGTGGCGATGGGGGATTTTGACCCAAAAGCAAAGTTCACCCTCGTCAAAGGGCTACGTTGCTCGTGGAACTCCTGCATGAACTCGCAAAAATTCATTGCCATATCCTGATCACGAGCACATGACACGTGTTGCCCAGTGCCTCCTACAATGCGCTCAACCCAAACAATGCACACAAACAGAACCACTATCATCTAACTGACCAACCACATATTCTGCCCGCGCTATTGTCACAACGTGCCTGATGAGGGTTGTGAGAGCACATGCTGCTCGTCTTTGGATTGCGGGTTTATTGGCTACAAGTAATTTGAGAATCTAAAATTGCCTGCTGAAGGAAGGTATGCACTGTCTGCACTCCCTGAAAGCTGAAATTGGGCTGGAACTGCAAATGCCGGGTCAAGTCGGCACTCTCAACAAATACCATCCCGCAAATCTTGCATCGATAGGCATCTAAATCACACATCAACTACATGATGTATGCGCTGTTTTCTTTTGTTGCCAAATTTCTGGATTGGCCTCCAGCTCTAGCCTCCTTCTGTTGAGAGTATGACAATACATGTCTTTGTTGGTATGCTAACTGGCAAGTTGACGCAGAGGTCGCCAAACATGTTGGGAATCATACTGGCTTGCCGCGCCTACTAGGCATGCCAAGCCCTTGAAACTAAAATCCAACTTGAAAGGTCACCATTGCTGGGATCTTCACGGGGTCGAAGTTGGTTCCGCCGCAATCCCATCGCAGTTTGGAGTGTGGTCGCAGCATGAACTGGGAAGTAAGCGTACTCACCCTTCTTCCCGCACTTCTGGCCACATGAGTGTCAGCAAGTTCGAGTGGATGTGGCTCGTTTTGATAAGATTTGAGGAAAAGATGTGAGTGAATTCGAAGAACAGGAGGAGGGAAGGAGGGGTTGGGAGGAGGGAAGGAGGGGTTGTAAGCCCAGCCCGATCCATCCTCTTTTGTTCGGCAAACGCTCCTCTAAAAAATAGTCAACCCCAAAACGGGTGCCAAGTCTGGTTGTATCAGGGGCCCTGGACTGGGATGTGAGGGCTGCGTTTTTTGCCCCAGCAGCAGCACTCAGAAACAAAACTACCATTTGCCCTTGCTGAAAACGCAAAACTGCCAGTCTCAACTGCCAACTAATGCTAGCGGCATGCGTTTACTTAATTTTGCCAACTCCAGTTGTGCCAGACGTCCACTGAGCGTAGCAAGGCGTTGTTTTTGTGGATCGCGACCCATAGCAAGTGGCGAAAGCATGTGATGTGGCGCAACGGGCGTAGCTCCTTCATCCCAGGAGCCATGCTCAAAGATTGCCACGCCCAGGAGGACAAAGAAGGTGCCCAGCACAACCTCCTGCAGTGCGCCGGGAATCTGGCAACCTGCTTTGTCAAAACGATGGTGATTTCTTCTGACTTGGTCTCAAGCAGCCTAAACCCTAAGAGGAACTTCAACTTGACATTGCAAAAAAAACTTTCTATTTCGACAATGACAGCTATGGGTCTTGGCAATTCTGGGCTTGAGACAAGCTACAAACGAATGAATGCAAAGGCAACCAAAGGTCCAAAATTCTGTTTGGCGAAGGCTTGGAACTTCTATTTCACCAGTGTGAGCGCCACTTTAACACCGATTGCATTCATGCTGGAAAGAAAGCCGTTTGCGCCCTCAAAAACTTTGAACCCGCACATTGAACCAATGGCGTTTCTCCTTGGGCATCTGCTCCCCCCAGAAGCCCATGGACAGAGCCAGCAGCACCAGGGTGTTCAGCTTCCCGACAATCTGCATGCTGCTGGCGCCCAGCTGCTTGACCGTCATCCTCGGACCAAAACCAAGGCTGATGTCTTTTGATGTCTCTTCGGTCCCTGTCCAGAAATAGTGCGCCCAACCAATCAGTTGCTCCGCCGGACTCCACCGCTGCACTTGTGGTTTTGACCGCAACACAGCCCTGCACATTGGAGTGGCCTGCATGAATCAATCTGACTCTCGGCCAAAGCAATGCGAAACCAATGGTGCGTCACCGTTTCCAATTTGGATTCAAAAAAGCTACGGATGCATGCCATCAACCAATTCAGTGGTGGTCTCCGACACAAAGACCCAGCATTCTAATCATGTCCAGCGTCATGCCCAAAACGTTCAGGACTGTGGCGCTGATGCAGCTCAGCAGCACCAGCGAGCCTTGCAGGACGGAGAAAGTCGGCCAATGGAATAAATCCGAAATGATGGCCAGCTGGTTGGTTCAAACAAGGAACCAAATCTCCACCCTTCCATAGGCAATGCTCGAGCACTAGGTAATTCTGAGATTCGTTCCCTTGCTACAGGAAATGATCCCAGCTGCAAGCAGGGCTTCAAACTCTAACACAAAGATTCACAAAGATGGCCAATGACCATTCCGTTAACGGCCTACGGAGAGCGTCAGCTCCGTCACCGCCTGGGCAGGGCTCTCCGTGCACAGCGCGTAGCACAGCGCCAGCAACGTGCACGGAGGCGCGGTCAGGGCCCAAACATGCCTCGGAAGGCCTTCAGCAACCTCACAGAACTAGACAGAACTAGGCATGTGTAAATTGGAAACCTGGTATCACGTCGGGAAGGCCTTCTTAATTCAATGGTCGGCAAGAAGCAAGCTCGGAGGGATGGAATGTTCAAACGCGTCATGTTCAAACCAACGAACAACTGATAAACGAAAAACAGTAACAGACAAAGCCGGTGGGCGTAAGTGTCGAAAAAATACAAACGATAGCTGGGTGTCTCTTTCTTTCTTTCGTGTTGTTTCTCTCCTTTCTCATTGACATCTGTCTTTCTTTCCTTCATTCTGTTGAATCAATCTTTCTTTCCTTTCCTTTGTCTCAGTCTTTCTCCTTTCTTTCTTATTTTCCCGCTTTCTTTCCTTCCTTCCTTTCCTTCCTTCCTTCCTTTCTTTCTTTCCTTTCTTTCTTTCTTTCTTTCTTTCTGTCTTTCTTTCCTTTTTCTTTCTTTCTTTCTTTCTTTCTTTCTTTATTTCTTTCTGTCTTTCTTTCTTTCTTTCTTTCTTTCTTGCTTTCTTTCTTTCTCTCTTTCTTTCTTCTTTCTTTCTTTCTTTCTTTTCTTTCTTTCTGTATTTCTTTCTCTCTCTCTCTCTTTCTTCCTTCCTTCCTTCCTTCCTTCCTTTCTTCCTTCCTTCCTTCCTTCCTTCCTTCCTTTCTTTCTTTCCTTTTTGTATTTCTTTCTTTCGTTCCTTTCTTTCTTTTCTTTCCTTTCTTTCTTTCTTTCTGGCTCTCTCTCTCTCTCTCTCTTCCTTCCTTCCTTCCTTCCTTTCTTTCCTTTCTTTCTTTCCTTTCTTTCTTTCCTTTCTTTCTTTCCTTTCTTTCTTTCTGTTCTTTCTTTTTTCCTTTTTTCCTTTCTTCCTTTCTTCCTTTCTTCCTTTCTTCCTTCCTTTCTTTCTTTCTTTCTTTCTTTCTTTCTGTTCTTTCTTTTTTCCTTTCTTCCTTTCTTCCTTTCTTCCTTTCTTCCTTTCTTCCTTCCTTCCTTTCTTTCTTTCTTTCTTTCTTTCCTTCTTTCTTTCTTGCTGTCTTTGTTTCCTTCTTTCTTTTCTTTTCTTTCTTTCCTTCTTTCTTTCTTGCTGTCTTTGTTTCCTTCTTTCTTTTCTTTTCTTTTCTTTCTTTCCTTCCTTCCGTTCTTCCTTCCTTCTTTCTTTCTTTCTTGTTCTTCTTTCTTTCTTGTCTTTCTTACTTTCTTTTGCCTCTCACTTGTTTTCTTTCTTTGTGTCTTCCTTCCTTTGTGTTCTGTATCTCTTTGGTCATGTCTTTCTTTCGTCCTCGTTTCCGCCCTTTCTCGTCTTCATCCTATCTAGGCGTCTATCGCGTTTGCACTCAAACAACCTATCGATCGGTCTATCTACCTATCGAAGTACATAGCTACCTCTCTATTCTGTTTCTCTGTTTCTCTGTCTGCCTGTCTGTCTGTCTATCTATCTATAAAGGCTTTTTGTCTATCTACTCTATCCATGTAACTCTATCTCTCTACCTACCTATCTCCTATCTCTCGACTCATTTGCCTATTCATCTTCCTATCTATCTCCATCTACCTAGCTATCCATCTGTCTACTTACCTTAGCTACCTGGTCTATCTTACCTCGTCTTGTCCGATCTTACATCTCTATCTACCTAGCAACCTGCCCGTCTATCTATGCACTTATCAATCTATTGTCCATCTATCCCGCCATCCCTCAAGCCATCTTGCTATCTACGCTCCTGCAGCTCTGGCTGGAAAATGGAAACTTTGGCGTACAAAAGTACGCACGCAAAGTGCGTCCCGGAGCTGAACTCGCAAGTTTCAAGTATGCACAAGCAGCACGCGCAGAGCGTTGCAGCTCAGGATTGAAAATCGTAATTTTGTAGTAGAAAAGTAGTGCGCGAAGTACATTCCCGTGACTCTGGCTCACGAATAGCGCACAAAAGTAGCGCGCGAAGCACATTCCCGCAGCTCTGGCTGCCAAATCGCCTTTTTTGAGTGCAAAAGTAGTACACGAAGCGCACTCCCGTAGCTCCCGCTGCACAATCGCACCTATTACGTACAAAAGTAGTACACGAAGCGCACTCCCGCATCTCCGGATGGAAACTCGCAACTTCTAAGTACAAAAGTAGTACGCGAAGCGCATGCCCGCAGCTCCGGCTGAAAGCTTGCAAGTTTAAAGCGCAAAAGTAGTACGTGAAAAGCACTCCCACAGCTCCGACTGCAAAATCACAATTGTTAAGCACCAAGTACACGAAGCGCACTCCCGCAACTCCAGCGCGCCCTCGCAAGCCCCAGCTCGCAAGTCACAGTCTTTCAGCGCAGAAGTAATGTTCGGAGAGCGCACTCCATCATGTCCAGCTCGCAAATTGCAACTGTAAAGCGCAAAAGAAACACCCAGTTGAACTTGCGCATCTCCAGCTTGAAAATCTTAACTTCTGCACGCAAAAGTAGTGTGCGAAGTACACTTCCGTAGCTAAGACAGCCAGCCTTCTTGCGCAGCCACACTGCTCACTGATTTGGACAAGACAGGTTGACAAAAGAAACGGGCACAAAGAGTGGACAAGAGGTGTTGCAGAGCGTCATGGGCAACATCACGCACAGCATCACGCGCAGCATGATTTGCAACATTATGCGCAGCATCACGCAAGGCACCACAAAACTAAAGAAACTGCGAAGCATGATGCTAAGCTTGCTCATTTGACTAGCCAGCTTCATCAAAATATGAATGAGTCCAAGAAGGCAGGCAGAGAGGCAGAGACACTGAGAGACACCGAGACGAATGAACGAACACAGCAAACGAACGCATGATCTGACAAGTGAACACATGAACGGATGAATGACTCAATCGAATAAACGAACGCGCGTGCGAACGAATCAGGCATGGCACGAACGGAACGAATGGAGCGAACGGAGCGAAATGGAATGGAATGGTCCTGACTGACACACTGACCGACCGACCGACCGACCGAAAGAATGAATGAATGAACGAACGAACGGACGAATGAATGCAGCGTGGATGCATCAGTAGCAAACAAATAGATGACCAAGCAAGCAATGCAATCAGATCAACCAAATGGACTAGTTTGCAGATAACTGAATACCTCGGCACATGACCGAGCGAGAAAGGCAAATAACTAGATACAAGTATGATTCATATGAATAACGTTCAACCATCGAAAGCACGTTGTGTGTTTTTCCTTTTTCCAACAAGCGCCAAAGGCAGGCTCTATAACGGGGCGCTGCTTTCCTGCTGCATGGCCAGCTGACAAGAATCTTGGATTCGTCACCCGGAGGGTGGTATTCTTCTTTTTCCCCGACATTGCGCTAACAATAAGGGGTTCTTACGGCAAGCGTAAAGGCCCGGCGTTGGATTGGGGCGCTCGCTCAGTGCATTTCGACTGCGCAGGCTCGCACACAAACTGGTGGGACTTATTGTGTGTCTTTCGCCGGGTGTGCGCTCTGCGGTGCCGCGCGAATTCCGAAAACGGCTGACTAGTGAACCCTCTGCGCACTTTGGGTGGGTCGGATCGCTCGAGTTTCAGCATCGCAACCAACCCTTTGCGGACTTTGCGCGCGTCAAATCGCCCTCGTTCAGGCGCGGCGCAACTTGTAACATCGAGAGTGGGTCGGATCGCTCTCGCTGCGGCGAGGTGCGAATTTCGAACATCGAAAGCGAACCCTTTGCGCGCTATGGGTGGGTTGGACCTGTCTCGCTGCAGCGCGGTGCGAAATTTGAACATCGAAGCTGAACCTTCTACTTTGGGCGGGTCGGATCGCTCTCGCTGTGGCGCGGCGCGAATGTGGAACATCGAAAGTGAGCCCTCGGCGCGCTCTCAGCGGGTCGGATCGCTCTCGCTGCGGCGCGGTGCAAAGTTGGAACATCGAAAGTGAACCCTCTGCGGACTGTGGGGGATTGGTTTCGCTGCGGCGCGGTGTGACTATTAAAAATCAAAAGCGAACCCTCTGCGCAGTTTGGGTGGGTCGGATTCGCGCTGTGGCGCAGTGCAAATTTGGAACATTAGAAGTGAGCCCTCTGCGGACGAATCGCTCTCGCTGTGATGCGGCGCAAACTTCGGACATCATCGAACGCAAACCCTCTGCAGACTTTGCTTGGGTTGGCTCGTTCTCGTTGTAGGTGCAAATGTTGAACATATAAAGTTGGAAATTGCTTTCTAAAAGTGATGTTGCAAAGGCTCTGAGCAAGAGATCGCGCGCAAAGATTTCGCAGGTAGAGTTCTCAAGAAATCTTGCCGAGGATGTTCTTGAAGACCTTCTTGATATTGAAAAGAGATCTCGCGCAGAGATTTTGCGCAGAGCGTGTGACAGAGATCTTGTACACAGACCTCGCACAGATCCTCTTGCCGAGACCCCGTAAAGTTCTCTCCTTGCGGCGATCGCAGCCTCGAAAGAGATCACGGACTTTGGGCGGGTGGCCCGCTGCTGTTGCGGCGCGGCGCGAGTTTACAGAATCGCACTTGGCCCTTTGAGGACTTTGGTTTGGTCGCATCGCGTCCGTTGCGGCGCTCTAAATTGATACCTAGTAAAAGGAACCTTTCGCGCGTCGCGCCACTGTATCTTCTCTTGTCTGGACATGTTTGTTGTTCTGCGTCATCCTGGAGCACGTTTTGCCAACCGCAGAAATGGCTGAGGGGTTGGGTTCACGACAAGGCGCAATGTTACTTCTTGCATTATTCCCCGTCACACGTCAAGAAGCAAAACTTTGATATTAAGTACACTTCAGCAAATGCGGGCGTGGCCGAACTCTTGGATCCTGAGCCACGGCGGCACGGACGTTCGAGGACCTTGGGCATCTCGGGTCATGTGTGTTGAATGTGTGTTGAGAGGCCTTGCAGGTGCGGAGGCAAGCCTTCTTAGAAGCCAAGGACGGCTTGCGATGCGCTTTTTTTGCCCGGCCCCCGCGCCACCCGCTGCTGCGGCCGTGTCTCTCTCTGGATCGAATCCTATTCGATCCTGCCTTGGACGCGGATGCGGACATGCGCCGCAGGGGCGCAGGCCTCGCAAACCGCGCTGGCGATAGGGCGCGCAGCAAGCTGCCGAGGTCGTCAGCGCCATGCTTGATCACAGCTTGAGCCCAGACGCCATGGCAACGAAGCAGCTGCGCTGGCGCGAGCTCGGCAAGCCTCGTTTGTCGGGGCGTAAGGCTGCAGCCAGAGAGGTCGGAGCAGCAGACGAGGCAAGGCGCTTGCTTCATTGGCCGCTCGCGCTCTCAGCGGCCATACCGCGCATCCACTGGCACGCGTGCATCGCTCCGGAGAGTCCTGGGGCCTACGCGCATTTGCCGCTGGACGTGCCTTCGCAGCAGATCTTTGGCGCCTTGGACGATTTGCTCCGCGCCGCGCAGCGGTGGCTGCTACTCTACTCTGCGGCTGCGCGAGTAGGGATGTGTGCATGCCGAGTTTCACCCTGCAGCAGCACTGTGCTTCGTGCAAAAAGTTGCTTTGCATTTCCGCACCTTGCCCAACACTGTTTGGGGTCTCTTGCCGGTGAAATTAAAGCCCTTCACCGTGGAGCAACCAGTTGTTCCAACTTCGGTTTTGTCAGATCGCTCTGACTTGTAGACCAATACTCCGTAGATTCAATCCAAATCAGAGTCATCAAAGGTGCCTTTGTGGCTCATTGATAGGATCATGATTGGAAAAATGCAAGTTGGCAGACTCTTTGTTCCCCAAGAGGGCACAAGGGAAATGAGTGGATGCTTTGGAATTTGGTGGTCAGATTGGAGCCCTTCCTTTCCTCCTACTAGCCCCTTTTGGATAATTATAAACAAGCAACCTAAAAGCCCAACATATGTTAGCGTTCCCCTATTGGGGCCGCTGTAGTACCTTCCTGGACTCAGCCAAAGGCACATGGGCTCCAGCGAGGGCGCGGCGTAGGCCTGGCCCTTCTCCACGTCATAGGCCGCTGGCTCCAGGAGTTTGTCCTTGGAATTATTGGGCGTCGAAAAAGGAAGTGGTGGCGAGGCGCTTGGAAGGCATGTCGCCCTTAAGTGAAGCTCTGACCAACAACAGCGACACAAAAAAGATCGTTGCAAGCTCGGCCTATTGTGCAAAGCCAGCCAGAAAATGGATCCTTGCGGTCTGCGAAGGTTCCTTTGTCTTCAACAATTCCAGGCATGAGGATTGTTAGGAAAGCTAGCGCATGACAGCCACCAATCACAACCGAATGAACCCAACAGAGAGTAGCATTCGTCAGAGAAGAAGAAGCCTCATCTTCTTGTTGGAGCTGGGGGGAACATCCAAGTCCAGCCTGCAGCACCGCCTTCACCGCCCGCAGCAAGACCGAGATGCTGCAAAGTACGAGCCCCAGCAGCACGAACTCATCCTGTGTGCCCGCCTGAACAAGAGTTGAAACCACTGCAAAACACGCTTGTTGAACAATTGACTATCCTGTCTTTCCCGTGCAGCAGCCTCGCCAAATTCTGGGGCTGGGGGGTGGGTTGAGGTGTCCGCACTTTGAGACCCTTTTTGACTCTGAAGCGCCACTCTACTCCGTGGCCCCCACCTCCACCTCACCCATGGCGATGCAGGAGGCCCCACAGGTGGCCACCAAAATACCCATCCAACCGGCACGGCTGATGCGGCCTTAGGCGAGTTGGCTCGAGCTTGCCCCTGTGGGGTCATGGTACAATGGCCAGAGGCCAACGAGTGGTGTCTGAGCTGATTGGCTGCTGCTCACTACGTTGCGTCTGCTCAGCAGCTCTTGATGAACAGTGAGCAACAGCTCGTCTGGCTAGTCGCAGCCACAGCGTTCACCACGGCTATGCCCTGACACTGTACCCTATCTGGCCTTTGAGCAAGGTGACTTAAATCGCCCTCCAAAGTGATAAAACATCAATCCAATTGAAGAAACTGGCCATGACTCAAGATAGCCATCAACGCAAGTGCTGGAACGAGGCAGTCAAGCCGTCAAGATGAGCACCCCATTCTGCACGATTTCACCAAGAATGATGAGAAATTGAAGGAAAGCTTTTCACTCCATTGGACTGAAGGCAAGCTGCGCCCGAGGAAATGGCTGAGGATGGCTGTGATGATCGGTGCCAGTGTGCCAATGACCCCTGCAAGGCCTGCGCCCATGTACATCAAGGACGTGTTGTTCCTGAGTTCGCCCAGTTCGAGCGTGTCGCTCTTTCAAGAGACAACATGGACAGAGACATTCCAAGTCAGACCGGGCACAGTACGATGGACATGGGCAGGCTGGCTGCGATGGGCAGCACAAAGCCAGCATAGCGCCGGCCAGAGCCCAGGGACATGGGCCTACACTGCTGGAACTCCCCGCGCACGGCCAGGAACACCCAGCTCACAGACCACACGAAGAGGAAGTGCAGCGTCGTCACCAGGCCAGGAAATCGATATCTGGCAGAGGTACAACAGTTGCTAGTTGCTGTGGTCGAAATGAAATGATATTCATCTTTCGATATCGTTTGCTCCAGTCATCGTTGTTTTGTGTTTTCGAATGGCTCAAAAGCTGTCATGTTTTGAAGACATGACATGCTCCAAACCATTTAAATTAGCCTGAATTCGGCACGAAGAGAGGCCATCCCTTGCACCCAGACTGGGAAAGGCAAAGTCATCACCCCGACCTCGCCTGGCTGCGGACGCAAGGTGCTTCATCAGCAGCTGGGTGCACACCAAGGAGGTCACAAAGCCTTTGCGTGATCCCCGGCCACTAATTTGCTTCTTGCACCTTGCCCCTCTGGCCCCCCGCATTCGAATTTATTAAGGAAGACTGCAATCTGCCCCGCGTTTCCTGTCCGTCAGCTGAGTCACCGCAGGCGCAAAGCTGCACGGCAAAGCCCCGGGGCCGCAGGATGGCCCACACAGCACCAAAAATGCCTCCAGTCACCAGCAGGGCCAAAAGCTCCCCCCAGTTCATGGAGCTCACGCCACCGGCGTCGGCGTCCACGACGCCATCCATGCTTTCGAGAGCTTACTTGCTCACTGGGTCATTGGGTCATTGGGTCATTGGGTCCTGACAGAGCCCTTTGTTTGGGACGAAGGAACACCAGTTGAGTGTGCGAATTTCAGCTCTTCCTGCGCACATCGATCTGAGCAACCAGTGTTGCGCAAACTCGGCCAAAGCGTATAAAGAGGCAGTCTCTGGCTGCAAGAAGGAAGTCCAAACACTGGTCATGTTCATGGAAAAGCCTGCGCGGCTGTTTGAGCCGTGCAGCTTCCGGACAGCCATTTCCAGTGAGTAGCCCCTCCCTATGGTGGTGACCGTGGACGGTGGCGGGGTCGGATTGCCCATGGTATCCAACGACGGCTTACGACCACTCTGGGAGGCAGGCATTGTCCCGCGTTACCATCAGGGCACGCTCCTAGAGAGGCATGCACAAATGACCTTCTAGGCTGCGTGCAAAGAGCCATCAACCAGCTTTCATGTGGATTTCAGGGTGTTGCCCGATGAATGAATCTTCCGATCACAACACAAGCTATGACCTGGCAAAGTTTACCGACGAATTCAACTGCTGAATTGGCCCACCCATGCACGCTGACGGAGCAGCATACGCTGGCTCCCCTGAGGATCCGGCATCCATAAAGACCTGGCAAAGATTCACGTTAGTCCATGAATCTCCACGATAGGCTCGCAGAAAAAGAAGTGTGCAAGACTTGGCCAAGCCGCGTGAGAATGCTGGAAAACTGGGGAATCACAAGATGACAAGTCGGCCAGGCCCATTGAAATAGCAAGTCGCTTGCGTAGAAAACAAACTTTGCTTATGAATGAAAATCTGGTTCAAGGCAAAACAATAAAAGCAGCATGATATACGGGAAAGTTTAAGGAGATCACTGTCAACACTGTCAAAGTCTGTGGGCAAACAACCCGTAGTGTTGGAATCGCAATTACCCGGCAAGCTGAACCCTGTCAACTCCACGAGGCGCAATTGAAGGTCGGCCTGCAAGGACTTGTAGCCGCCGCCCACGCGCACCACAACATGCTCGCCGCGCTGCTGGATGTACACCTTGTCTAACCCAACAAGATTGCACCAGGGGCGGCCTTTCTCTGTTTCTGTCCGGCAGCCCTCCGATTCAGCGCCTGTTGTTTGGCAGGGGGTTCATTTGGGTTTGCGTGGAGTTAGGGTTGGCTTGGGGTGGGCTTACGGGTGGCTTGCAAATGATTCAGGGTTGGTTTAGAGTTTACGGTGTAGGGTGTGTCGCGGGTGTTTAGAGGTTGTTTAAAGATGGCTTCAGGTGGGAGATGGGTGTGTTTAGGCTTGGTGTAGTTGGTCGGCCAGTTTGGGAAGGGTACTGTATGAGACATAGTCTTCTGCCCGTTCCGGTGACTCGACGGGGATGCACTCCACTGTGCCACGAGCATCTCCCAAGGCTGCGACAGTCCCACGATCGCCAAAGACCTTGGCAGCCAGTACGAGATTTATTTCTGATGGTGTGAGGCAGCCACCATGCTTGTCAACTATCAAAAGCTACAATGCGCCCGAGGAACATGCTGCCACAAGAAACCGAGTCCAAGAGGTTAAGTCTGAAATTCAGCCATGCCACGTAGAAGTTTGGGGCCACCTTCTGAATCGACCTTGGCCGTTGCAGCGATACCGAGCAGAATCTGGTGCGTCCAATTCAGCCAAGCTCACACTGGGAAGTCAGGGTTGTGCTCCAAATACCTGGCTAATCGTTCTCCACGTGTGCAAAATGTTCGAGGCTGGACGAACCGTTGCAAGTTATGGACGGAAAATGTGGCATCGCCGAATCGGCACATCCCCAAAAACATGGAAGGGGTGCGTCCGAATTACTCTGTCGATGGAGTCCTCCTCGCCATTCACCTCCTTGGCAGCCATCATTTGGCCATCTTTTGGCCAGGGATGTGAGGATGGGATTGATGTCAAATGTTCAACCCACACTGTTGGAGAGGGTAAACACTGGTCCAATGCCAGTGTCAGAGAATCATGCTACTCAGTGTGTTAAAGAGAACGAAGGAAAAAACAGCAATCGCAACCCATCTCCACCTGCGGCAGAAGCTACCTCAATCGGGTCAAGCAGGATGTCGAAGCTTGAAGTTTTGAACTGAGAGCCACTCCTCTCGCGGCTCGCTCTCCTTCAAGGCCTGGCTAGTACGAGTTACCTTGCTTTTGAAGCATCCTTCTCAAAAGGACTGGCATGGAACAAAAGAACAGAAGATGTATTAATACGGGTGTGTGTATCAGGTTCGTGGTCAAAACTTGAGATGGAGTCAACTCCAAAGTGACAATTGGGCAACGCAAAGGCGCAAGCAAGAAGCTCATATTCCTTCCTGGTCAGCACAGGGCCGTCCCACAAGCCAAATTCCGGCAATCGAGGCAAAACTTCCAGTGCACACGGTGTTTGCGACAAGCAAAGCGCCGACCGTCATACTCGCAGTGGCGAGCAACTTTTGAGCTGTTCTCAAGCTAGCTCGGCACTAACCCTTGCCAAGCGGCCTGGGACAGGCCTGACCGGCGGGATGAGCCACCTGACGATCCCATGCCCACATGTCTCTGAGCAAGTCACAAACGCTGCAGCCGCTGCATCTTCATGCCCAGCCTTTGGCCGGCCGCCCTTCAAGCACCGCCACGCGGTTCTGCAGCCGCGCCACCAGCGCCTTGGCTTGCAGGATGGAGCTGATGTCCTGTTTGGACTTGCATGTCAAAGTTGTGATTTAGCTGTGTCCACATCCGCGAGTTCCAAACTTTTCCTAGCCATAGCTAAGAATTGACAGGTCTGACATTCCAAGCCTCTAAAACAAGAGGAACGCCCTCAACTCGAAAAGTGCAGTTGGTCTGCAACCCGGGGATTGCCCGCGCCTCCAGCTCCTGCACCCGCGCCTCGGCTGCCTGACGTCGCGCCACCTCTGCTTGCAGGCCATCGGCCTCTGCAGGGGCAGAACCGGCCACGTCGGTTTTTGTTGCTGCGTGTCTTTTCTCGGTGGGGGGAGTGGGTCCAAGGTTGTAATGCGCCACAGGATCAACAACTAACGGGCGGCATGGCCTGCATGGCAGGGTCAACCCCAATTGTGCCAGCGCAAGTTCCTTGCGGCTTGCGTATCGGGCATATGGCTTCACTTGAAGGTCCGGGGCCTAGACGACAACCACAGCCAGGCCTGGGTGCTCGCCATCGTCATGACGGAAGTGCCCCGTGCCGATGGCAGGGATGGTCCTGTGTGGACCACGCCCCTGCCACCCCACGCCCTCCCAGAGACTCGAAGAGGGGGTTCCAAACAAGTAATCCTCTTGTGGATGAAAGCACCCAGAGTTTGTCCAGTAAAGCCGTCAAATTTCCGTCAATTGTGCAGCTGTCAAACGACTTGGAGACTCAAGCACGCGTGTTCTTCCTTGGACTGGGCACGTTGTTTGGCTCTCCTCCTCCATATGGAGGCTGCGCCAGCATCGCCGGCATTGGCTGGCCGCCATAGCCAGGCGGCCCATACCTGAGGGAGCGCCACGAAAAAATGTTCGAAGCCTTCCATCAGCCCTCTTGTGCGGGCCCAAAAACAAACGGCGTATCTCTTGAGTGCTTGACCCCTTCCATCACGCCATGCCAAGATGCCAAGATGCTCAGACAACGACAAAAACGACAAAAACGACAAAAATGTGGATAGAAATCGAAGCAAAAATGCGCGCGACGCCATCCCGAGCTCCAGGCCGCGGGCCCGCCTCAGATCGGGAGCCGAAGCCATTGGCGGCATTTGGCCGTGCCGAAGCCAGGCATTTGGCTTTTTGGCTTTTTGGCTTTTTGGCTTTTTGGCTTTTTGGCTTTGCCAGTGGTAGCTCACGAGGTTTTTGGGGGAAGCCCGTGGTGTGCAAGAACTACCTTGGGGTGACAAGGTCGGGAAAGAAAACAATCAAAGGAAACAAGGACGATCAATCCCTAACCACCTTGGGTGAATCGCCCCTCACTTGTCCAATAAATCAGGTCGAGGCCAGCCGTGCCACTCGTGACTAGTGACTCTGTGCCACTCGTGCATGGAAATGCATTTCGACGGTGTGTGGTTTGTTCACGGGAAGCTGAAGCCCACCTTCGA
>CAUJNA010003350.1:1830000-1854631 GCA_963377175.1 Effrenium voratum
TAACCCCCAAGCAAGCAGGTGCTGTGATGGAGGCTTGGGGCGCAGAAGGAGCAAGCAGGACAACAAAAGGTCGAACACGTGCCAAATCTGAACGTCGAACACGTTCAAACTTGTGCCGTCCTGAAAGGACTCCTGCGCACCAACGCTGACTCTTGACGAAAAAAGCTCCGTGGGGTCGAAGGTGTTGATTGCTCACTGTCTCAAGGACCAAGGCCCGGCCTCCTTCTGCGGTGTCGCCCAGGGCATACTCCCAGGGTGCAGCAGCACGAGGCGGTTCCCCGTCTCCCCCCAGCGCAGCTTCACCACCTCCAGCTTCACCACCTGAACGCTTCGCAAGGTGGCGAAACAGCCCAAAGTGTTGAAATGTGGAGGTTGGGGATTTGCGTTGAAGAAGCTCACAAGCCATTTGAAGGTTGGACGATTCAGGCCACGGTTCGGTGCATTTCGCTGCCAAGTAATTTTGGGCTGGGCTTCGGATGTTCTCATGGTGTATTCAAATCAAAGGCTCATGTCGTGCTACCGTTCCTGCCAATGTTGACAAAGATGAACAAAATTTGATCTCACCTCTGTCCCATCGCTCTTTGATCACGGCACTGAAAATCCCTATGCTCCGTCCTTCAAGCCACAAGGTCAAAGGCCATCGATGCTCTGGAGCGCCATTGGAGCCCCTTGGAGCCCCTTGGAGCCCCTTGGATGTGAGATCTGGGCTCCCTGGCCCAGATCCGCTTCTCCAAGCTGGCGGAGACCACCCGGAAGCAGAGGAAGGGCGCCAGCAGCAGCTCATGCTGCGAGGCGTAGGGTGTCCAGTTGCCTCCGACAAGCGGCTTGCTGTCAAGCAGGGCATGGCGCAAAACAGTGACACCTGAGCCAATCAAAATATCCAGTTGCGCTTGACTTTAGAGGCTAGAGGCTGTTAGAGCTCAGCAAAAGTCGGGAATACGGTTTTTCGCTAAGGCGCCCACCCCTGCAGCCAAGCTGCCGAGTATTGCTCCCCGGCTGAAGGTGTTGATCACGAACACAACTGGCACCCCGTCGGCAAAGAAGCCCCGGTCGTAATCTTCGCAAGTGTAGCCTTGGAAAAGGAGCGCTGACATGTGTAAGCTCTCAGCTGATGTGCCAACCTTGCTAGCACAGCTTTTGCGGAAAGGATTGCAGAGTGGCATACTGCTGCAAGCCAAGCAGCATTCTGCCAGCTGGCGGTCGGTGGTGACACTGGCAAAGGCATGCCAGGTCACAATGCGACCCACGGGGTATTGGTCTTTCAGGTGGTACTCGGGCAAACGCATGCCCCTATAGAGGGTGCGCTTGGCCGCGTAAGCCTTCTCGACCTTGGCGATGTACTTCAGCAGCAACTTCACCAACAGCCCATACCTGTGCAGCGCACGAGCGCTAGGCACAGTTCTACTTCCTGTCCACAACTAACAAGATTGCTACTGGACATTCCTCCCTGATCTCCCCATTTGTCTTGGAGTCAAACTTCAGAGCAAGCCAACCGAAGCCAGGGCCGGCCAGCTGCAATCGAGGCTCTCCGAGGCGAGGGCCGTCCAACTCTGGGCCCGCATCAGCCTGCGACCGGGAAGCCGGCATGGAGCCCACGGCAAACACAGGGAAGAGCGAAAAGGGGGTTATCTGCCATGGAATTCAACTCAAATATCATGAAACCTGGATGCCCGTCTTGCTAACTGACAACAAGACAGAACACCAGTTTTGACCCTTGCGCCAGCTTACACTCAATTCCCCAACGTTGGCATGGGCGATTTCAACATGAAGATTTTGCAGGACCATCACGAGAGGTCCAACAGTAACAAGCCACCGTTGACAACGAGAAAGGAAATGAGAGAGCACGGATCCAAATGCCCCTAAGTATGCTGCCAGTTGAATAAATGTCATTACAAACTTAAGGCACACACAAAGCCAATGGATTTCTTCCGCCGAGGAGGAGAAGCAAATACTTCGGCTCCTGGCTTCGGCTATTTACCTAAGAGCCGCCTGTTGATCTGCTTGGCCAACGTGGGGCTGGATACGTAGGCGTAAGCCACCTTCGCTTCGAGCGCCGTGACATCTTTGGCCTCACTTTGCCACGGATGTACATGGAGCACAACAGCAACACGTCTTAATCCTGGGCTTGGGATTGGTTCCTCGGTGGTTCGGCTTACAAGCTTTACTATCTGCCCGTCCTTGGGCAACACCTTCTCAAAGTTAGGCGGGGCATTTGCGGCGAACTCCAGATTTGCCGGGACCTCCTCAGGCAGCGGCTCCAGCTGCTGCAAGAAATCCTCGAGTCCCATGGGCAATGTTTGTTCCCTGCAAATCAACCAAGACACCTGGACCCCACCAACCGTGAAACGCCAGGAGAACATGTCAAGCCTCCCTGTCAGGAGCAGCATGCCCTTCCAATCCCTTCCACCCACAGAACCTGTGCAAACGGATAAGCATGCGTCCGGGCAGGATGTCACTGCTCAAGGATAGACATGCCACACTGGCAGCTGTCCTCTGAACCCTCAGTAACGGGTGCTATGCGCCATCTTGAGGGAGAACGCGGCGCTCCCTATTGCATCAGCAGCATCAGCATTCAAAGTGTTTGACTGCTTCACTGCCCAACTGGAAATACAATAACAACGACGACCGCCATAATAACAAGAAAACAAGAAAAGAACAAGAACGAGACCAAGATTCTCTGCATGTTTTGGCTGCCTTTGCTTTGATGACTCGGCAGCCGGCTCTGCAAATTGGAAAGTATCCACAGTAAACGCAACAGCACTCTCAAACAAAAATAACGCTTCCAGGCTGGATGCTGCAAAAGCGCAGTCTTCCCTTCCAAGGCGTCGGTCTCCAAGACGCATTCGGGCAAACCATGCCGCGCGCACGGGTGGGCGCTGAAGGAAGCCAGCGGCATGGCCACGATGCAGTTCGCCGTATAACAAGTTGCATCATGGAGGCCTGCTGCTTTGTTACATTCTGTACAAAAGAGACGAAAATGGAGATTCCAAAGCTATGCTTCACAACGCTTCTATAAGAGGCAACAATTTGCCAATAAACCAATGATTGGGAATCCTGCTTTTTTAGCCTCAAGCCACAGCCACGGACGTGTAAAGTGACAGGAGGCTTCATGTATTGGAAACATTTGTGACAAAGCCGAAGCACCCCAACGTCAGGGCTGGAAAACACACAAAGTCAAGGATCATCAACATCTTATCAACCATCCGTGCTCACGCTCTCATTTTCTCACTCGACCTCCCAAGGCGGCGGAAGCTCCTCCCCAGGCTCCGCTCCCTCCATCACAGGCTTCGTCAACGTCTCCGTGATATCCACGCATTCAAGCCTGGGGAAGCATGTCAGGGAAGCTGGGTGTTGGCTTTGCAACTGAAGAACCAACATAAAGGCCCTCCGCTCTGAAGTTCCTTCAAAGCTCACAAGGGCTTTGCATCATCCAATCCCTACAAGCCTGCAAAAGCAATTGTGTACCGGGCAGTAATCTCAACACCTTGCAGACTGTGTTGACTGCCTGTCGTGGAACCTTTGCTGCGGGCTGAGAGCGCAACAGTACAGAATTTATGGATCTTGCGGCGCCTCAGGCCTTTGGGCCTCTCAGGCCCTTTTTGTGATTTGTCTGGAGGCAAGGGGCTGGTCAGCTCTTCATCCAAGAAGGATAGCAAGCACCGGTGTTCCCGCCCAACGGCTGGCCCAGTCATGGGATTAATACATCGGCAAACCAGCATGAGGTATAGATATTTGGGCAGCCTGCCTGTCCTGGTTCGCTGAAGGCTGCAAAATGAGACTACGACCAATCCATGGTCCATAAAATACATCCTCTTTTTGCATGGCCGATCAGCAAAATTCCGGAGTCGGCCGCGCTCACATGAATGCCCCACACAGCTGACGCAAAGCCACCTAGGCCTCCTGCCTCATGCCCACACGGGCACGGTCCAACTCGCCTTTCTCCGAGAACCTGCGGCTGCCCCTCAGGAGAGAAGGGGAGTGGAAAGAGAATTAAAAATGGAAAGTGGACAGGATAGGAGGCCAAGACCGATAAGGTCCTGATTAATCGGGGCAACAACTTGCTAGGTGGTGGAGAGATTCCTCGGGGCGAACTCTTCCATGCGCGGGACGATCGCCACCGCCGGCACCTGAGCGCGTTGCTGGAAATCCGAGAACTCCTGGTCCTGGGAGTGTCTATGTTCCATGACAAAGAGAAGGTGTGTGAATTGGGTGAGCTTCCTTCTTGAACTTGGTAAAATAGGTGGGAGGTGTGTGCAGGCTACCATTGCCATGAATCTCTCTTATGGCTCTATGGGAAAACGAGGCTCCCTCGTTGTTGGAGGTGCTGTATCGGATCTTGGCAGAGGCCATTTCGTCCAGGTACTCAAGTCAAGACGGGAGAAGTTGCGTGGACGGGTGGTTTTCACTTTTTGGGTGGGCCGCTCCTGCTTGACGTGCGTTTGTCCCGCATGTTCCAGCCCAGCTGGCTTTGGGCCCATGTTCCGGCACCAGCCCTCAGCGAACTGAACGGGGCCCCAGGCCCTGGGCAAAACAAGCAAAAGTATCCTTTCAAGTCTGAATCTGGGATGCAAGGCAACTCCACCTCTGTAATTTCATTTTGTGCGTTGGGGGATTGCAATCAATCACGAACAAGGCACCCAATCAAACACACAGGTTATGCTGCTCCCCAGCAAGCTTGGCCTTCGGGTCCAAATCCAGCAAACTGCCTTGACCCACCAAGCGCAAAGACCTGCACTAGCAACTTGTGGAGTCTTACACAATGACTATTTTTGTCACACAGCGACCTGTGAGTTCAGATGGAATGCGAATGACACCCAGCCTGGGTCCACCACTATCCACCACCATGAATACTCTCTGTGACTTGCTGCGCAGAATCCTCTTGGGATTCCTTTGAGCAACACAAACCATTTTCTCGCATTCATTCTGCCGAACACCGGGAACAGTGCATAGGAACCAGGTTGCAAGCAAGCCGTGTGATTCTCTATTTCTCTCTCTCTCTCTCTCTATCTCTGGCTCCCGCTCATCCTCGCTTCAAGCGCCCGACCTTCAGCTCATCCCCAGTGGCGCCCTGGATGCCATGACATGCAGAAAAATGCCTATTGTGATGGGTTCCCGATACATCATGCCTCTCTCCCGAAATGTGGCATATCGAGATACAATGTCCCTGGAGCCAACTTGGAACTTGTCTGCTTTGCAAAGGGAAACCTTGCTGGACTGAAGGGAGACGTTGTAGATTGCCCGATTGCCCGCATTGAAAGCGACAAGATCGATAGTTCAACTGCAACATGCAGACCCCTCTTGCTGGAGGCCGTCTCCAGGCCGTCTCCCGGCCTTGTCCTCGCGGAGGAAGCGCCCTGCTTGGATGGCCGCCTGGTACCGACGACAGATCGCGGGTTGCTCACAAATCTCAAACGGTAAAACGGGACCCATCACAGCGGCGCAGTCAAAAAAAGGCCAGCCACGGGCACCGAGTTGTTGTGCATCTGGCTTCACGCAACCATGAAATGCTTGTTAGACCCGGTCACAATGGTGGCAAGCAATCCGTGAACCCTTGCTCTACTTATCCTGCGCCAGCTCTGTCTCAGCCTGCACCCACAAAAGGGCACACCGCAAGCAGCTTGACAAAAGCTAAGCCAGCTTGCTCACCCAGGCCAAAACCAGAAACCCAAAGCAAAAACTGTGCGTGCACTCAAAATCAAAGGCTTGTCCAATCCCAACCACCAGAGTTCTCAACAGTGAAGGATTCCAGGACAACAGCATGATGTACCCTGTCTTTTGTGAGAATCCTGCAAGTCGGGGAAGCAGTTCGGTCAATGGGGACACTGGCAGGCCTTTATGCACAATATATCTTGAAAGGGTGTGAAAATCGGCCGCTGGGTACTTATTCACGCCTGCGCATTCATGCTCCAGCATTGATTCAAGACCCCAGCATTGATTCAAGAAGTCACCGCAGCACAGATCATGGACAAACACCGTCATGCACCACCACCCTCAGCAAACCACGTCCTGGTCTCGCATCTTTTTGCCAGGCACACGTCTCTCCTAACCAATGCTTCTATCACTGGTCCATCCGTGGTCAAAGTCATCTCATCAGGAATATGCTTATTCAACTTCACACGCATCTTCAGCAGGTGTATCGATCGAAGCCCATTTGGGTGGATGGTTGCCTTGCTCAGAATCACATGCGGCCCATGCATTCCGGGGGCGGGGGGTGGGGGGTTCTGTTCGTTCGACCACCACAAACAAGGGGTCACAAAAAGGCGGCCAAGGCATTGGACAAAAGGCCCCCCGTTCAGAGCCCCATGAAAACGAGACTGCTACCAAAAGAAAACCGACAATGATTCCGCATACCCGGCATTTTGGACACATCGGTGGACCTTTCGCGACCAAGTCCATGCCTTGACAGCGATGTAGATCCGTTGATGGCCAGCTGCTAGTACCACCGTGGAAGGCCTGCGCTGTTGGTTTGAGCCCGGCAAACACATATAGAACTCTCACAAGCAAGGAGTAATGCCATAGGTTTGGCCTGTGAATGCTGCTGTTACGCTCACGTTTTTTTTCTGCTGGGGAAATCTTGGGCGGTGCGCCCCCACACTATCATGGTGTGCTGGCGGAGTCAAAGAAACGCACTGGGCCCCTGGCTTCAGGCGGTTCTTGATCCCCGCAGCCAGTTGGTTCACTTTGGCACCAGAGCCTCTGGCCAAGTATGTGGGGAGAAAAAGTGGATGCAATTGCAGATCTACAGGTGAGATCTGGCACATTGATGCTGCTCACGTACTGTTCCCTGTTTTGTTATTTTTGCATGCGCGACTGCGCGGCACCTAAAATGCTTCTTCACACTTGCCTGGTTCTGTCGCCATCGGTCGAAACAAACAAAGCCAAAATATGACACGCGCGGACACCCGCTACACCCGCGCGAAGCACTAGACTACCTTGGGGCTGGGTCTTCCCATTCTTTCCAGGCTTCTCTTCAGAAACCATCAGCTTGAATTGGTTGGGTGATGTTTTGGAAAAAAGGGTCACAGCCGAATCTATGGCAACATGAGCGCCATGCCTGTGGATATCAGCGGCTCTCCTGTGTAGCTGCCGAGCCTGCAAACGGCATAGGGAGACATGAGCTCCAAAATGGCCTCTTTTATTCGCAAGAATTCGGTTTTGAGCCAGCTCAAGGTGCTTGTGGAAGGGCTGCATTCTTGACACAAAAAAAACTCCGCTTTGCGCTTCGGGTTCCTTAGCCCATGCAGTCTTTACATGGAGTGAAAATCCTGAATGTGCAACCTCTGATGTGGCCACAGGTCTTCCAGGCATATTTCTCACCACTACCGGTCACTGCGACCTCATTCAGTCTCTCAGTTGTGGGTATCCGGGCAAAAGTAGCAGATGCCGAAGATGGGTTTCCTCCTTTGCTTTGTCGATCAGTCTGAGCGCCGATCAAACGAGACTCCTTCTTAGCCTTCATGTTGGCAAATAGCCTTTGATGATGTACTCAACCAGCTCTGTCGCAATCCACAGCCTCCAATCTCTGGAACAGCATCATGTCCGTCCGGTTCAGCAGCTTGTGTCAGTGCGATCGTGCCAATGAAGTCTTGGCTGCCAAGGCCCCTTGTACTTTGAGCGTGCAGCAAGTGGACAGGAGCTTCTGGACTTGGTAATCGTAGCAAGGCGCTCAATGTCCATGGGCATGTTATCTATCATGAGCAACACGAGAGCGCCTTCTCGAGCGTAGTTTTTTGTGCTTGTAGCCGACGATTACGTTGTCCTCGTCCTTGAAACCAAAACAGAACAAGCTGTCCTGGGTCTTCTCCGTGTGGTCCATTTGGGTCCGTACCAAGTGTGTTTCGGATGGTACGTCACATTAGGGAAGTTGAAATTTCCATTGCCGCTGGTGCGTAGTCACGAAGATGTTCATGTTCCTCTCGCCTTCGATGTTGTGGTCCAGCCGGGGCTGCTTTGTCTCAGGCTGCAGCTCCACTTGCCGGAGCTCTGGTGCGTTTCGCTTCTTCTTCCTGGTAGTGGTTGAGGAGAGTCACAGCAACTCTCGTGGAATCGATGGTTCTGGTAATTGAGGATGTAGGCTCAGGCTCTGTGGCAGGGTTTCTGATCTCAACTGTCAGCTGTCGTCGTACAAGAGGGTACTCATCTCCTCGTGGCTGGAGGTGATGAGGTAGCCGACATCCATCCTGCTCATCAGAGACTCGAAGTAGTACTGCTGGTCCTTGCCATCCGTGAGCATCCGTTCCTTCACGGTGAAATTCCACGTCACACCAGGTTTGCAGGAACTGAGGTCAGGGTCAAGAAGTGGTTCTGATCCATTGATGGAAGTCAAAAAAGTCTCCGCAGAATATATCATAAAGTGGCTTCCTTGGTGCTTGTCCAGCGATCTCATCGTGTTCTTCTCGTTGTGCTCCAGCTCCACTCTGCTGGTGTCTGCGATGCGTGGATGGGGTCGCTCATCTGGGTTGATGATGTCAAACTCAGTGTTGCCAGTCCTGGCAGTTCGCGCGGCGCCGCCGTAGTAGTTCTAGATTCCGCAAGCTGGACACACAGCATCCCCTGGAGCAAAATGTGTTTTTCTGGGTTTCACGCGATGGTGGATGGCCTTTGATCTGGTCCGCTCCGTCCCCCAGTAGTTTAGGTTCATCGCCATAAAGAAGGACGAGCCAGTCTTCATGTCGCTTCCGGGTGCAATGCTTGACGTCGCCCTTGATCACGATTCGCAGAGGAGCCGATCAGAACATGTAGACCACTTTAGGTTGACCATGTCCACTGCCGGAATCTGGTAGTCCTCTTGCTAAACCTCGTCGATGGTATGAGGACGCTGAGCTGCTTTCTTGAACCGAAGATCCGGATGGTGTAGGCAATGACGACGCCACTCCCTTTGGAGCTTCCAAGTCTGCAACGGTCACACTTGCAGTCCTTGGCCATCGACTTCACGTGTTGGAGTCGAGGAGAAAGGTATGCATGTTGGTCTTGAGACAGGAACTTCTTGATGTCGTCAATCAATCTCGTGCAGTTGACCAGGATACACAGCTGCTTGGGACGCCACTCAAGCTTTCCTGGAGCTGTCCGTGACTCTGTCCTCCGTGCCGCGTTCATCTGCGCAGATAAGATGTGCACTGGTCAGTTTGAAGAAGAGGGCGGCAGTCCGGGATGCCCTGCAGTGTTGCAACAATGCTGTCTTTCCACATGAATGATGACCAGGGCTGTTCCCAGGTGAAGGCCTTGCCACGTAAATGTTGTCGCCAGGCCAGCTTTGCAAAAAAAAACAGAACGGGCATCTCGAGCTTCTTTAAGCGCGCTGTCTCTGCCTTGTTTCTCCGATTGCCAGATATCGTCCAAGGTTGACAGCTGGATCCTGCGCCTCCACATCATCTTGTCGTGTTCCTGAACCTATTCCGGTGAAGTCAAATGGATAGGCCACGAAGTTGGTGAAAGATATATGTTGCTATAGATACTGCAAGCGCTCTTGTTTGACCGCAAGGTGGTGTCACGTCACCAGGCCTGTACATATGGTTGTGAATTCTTGGCAGCAAAAGCCAAAACAAGAAACAACACAAACACAAATTTCATTCCACTCATGATATTATTCATATGAACGACTCGCAAAAGTTTTCCGGCGAATTCTATTCCAGGATCTGTGCTATATGATCAACGAGCGAAACCAAAGAGACACTGTGAGACCTAGGATGGTGACAAAATTCCGGGGGACCAGCAGGCCAATGTCCGGAGCGAAAGTCATCATTCAGAAAAATGAAAATCCATTGGATCCCAAAGCAATTCCAAAGTGAAATGTATATCAGATATGGAAAGAATCACAACTGCGCTGAGGAAGATGGTCATAAGTGACCTAATAGTAGCCTTGGTCTCGAACATCCCAGCGGTTCTTCGCGTATCGATCTCGACGATCAATCTGAGCTTGCTTGGGAAATATTCGGCGGCCAGCTGATGCAGCTAATGTTGACCAGCAGTGGATGGTGCCAGTGTGTCATTCTCTCCAAGGATCTTGTTGGTCATCAGATTGTACCTTTCGGCGCATGTGACCCTATGGTCGTGATGCTCGATATCTTGTGAATCATCTTGCGGAATGGTCTCACAGGATTTTCTTCTTCGCCTGTGTCATCTCCTTGGTCTTGGACCAATGGGATACGTGAGTGAAAATGCAGTCCAG
This sequence comes from Effrenium voratum, assembly GCA_963377175.1. Taxonomy (NCBI): domain Eukaryota; class Dinophyceae; order Suessiales; family Symbiodiniaceae; genus Effrenium; species Effrenium voratum. The sequence goes on from CAUJNA010003350.1 coordinate 1,840,169, forward strand.
AATCGATCTGTCTCAATCCCTCTCTTGGTCTTGTAGTTCAGGGCTCCTTCGATCAAGGATCTGAGAGATGCAGTGGTTTCTGAGCTGATTGTGGGCAGGTTCACGGCTCTTCTGAAATCTTCAGTCGCTGCGGAAAGAATCGAATACATGGGATTCATGACATGCTTATGGCACTGGTTCGCTGCGGAATTTGCGTCGCCAGTGATAATGTCCGAAGCTTGTCCTCCAATCACATCCGCAGTCGCAGTGTAGCAAGCTCCCGCAAGTCTAAAGAGCATTGGCAATGGCATCTTTATTTAGTCTAGAGTTGAATCAGAAGAGCCGGAGATGCCCGTCACCGAAGAGCTCTTTCCTGACCGTTGTAGCCCTTGGCAAACTTGGTCAGAGCGCTTGCAGGAGGTCTCGCAGAGTCTCAGTGCCAGTAAGGCCATGTGCTGCGCCGGGGTCTATGGTCAGACCTCGTCGGCGTTGACCTCTCACTGAGTGGAAGATCTCCGTCATCTCCCGCTCGTGATTGATGCTATTGACATGACACTGAACTTGCGTGCGGAAGGAGAGGGACTTGCTGGTAGCAGATGAGTTGTCCACGAAGTAATAGATCATCTCATTAGGGTTGAGAAGGTCGCTGGGTCTATTTGTGACACGAAAGTACTGCCTGTTCTGTTGAAGACAGTGAGCGGGCTGGGCCTTGGTCCACCGCCAATGGCAAACGATCCTCCATGTAGTAGCGACTGTACTTGCCCTCCTTTCCTTTGGACCTGAACTTGCCCTTGCCTTTCGAGAATCTGCGTGTCATTGTCCTTAAACTGCACCTCCTGATCGTCCACTTCCTTGTCGAGGCCGTAGACATACTCCCCGGGGTTCTCATAGCGCCCGGAGTCCTCGTAGTAGGGACCATCATTCTGGTAGTACTCATCGTCCACCAGTAGTTGGCTGGATCGTCCTAGAAAACATCTCCCTTGGAGGCATGTTGGTTGTGCGTCCGCAACTCATCGAATTGCGTGAAATCTCCTCTCACCTGCAAACGCAGGTCATCAACATGCCGTTGTGGAAGCAACCGCGCTCAGATCACGCCTGGCTTTGGCGCAAGCGAAAATTCCACTCAATGTTGAACTCCGCCAAAGAGAGGTTGGTACTCAAAGAAGTCTGCTCCTCATCGAAGCAATCCCCCAATCCCTGAGCCTGTTGCATAACGCTTGCATTCCTGGTGGGACGCTGTGCTGGAGGATGATGTCCGGGTTCATCCGGTCCACTAAGGTCGTAGTTGTCGTCCGGACGAACCAACCTCTCCACAGCCTCAGCTTCTGGAAGACGAGCTTCAGCGGATAGTTTGGATCCAGGATGAGGAACTCACCGACGAGGGGAATGCCGTGCCCGCGTAGGGCTGTGCCATGGAGTGGTCCGCCTGGGCGACCACCAAGATCAGGAGAGCGATTTCCTTCACCATTTGCTGCGCCCCAAGAATGTGCACACGGGCTTGCGCCCGCAGGGTCCGAGAGCCTAGCTCCAAATTCGCAAGAATTCGGCTTTGACCAGCTTAAGGCGTCTGCGCAAGGGCTCCATTCTTGTCCTGGGAAGTGGTTGGTTGGCCAAGTTATTTGCAAGCTGGAAACGCCAATGACCACCAATCAGAAGTTACCACTCGTCTGGAAGGCAACTTGTAATTGCTGGTCAGCCCAGAACAGAAAGAAGCATGCTGAAGCCTAGGAAAAACAAGCATCTTCCATCACAAGCAAGGCAAAACAAGCACGGTGAGTGGGGCGCACGCATTCAACCGTGCTTTGGCTTCGCCACAACGCCGTTGACTTTAGGGTTCTAAATTCCAACTTCAAGTAAAGCAGGGATGGGTGAGACTCAAAATTTACAAGCTGTGGCAAGGTGTTGTTGCAGGGTAGTGCTGCAGGCCGAAACGCAGAGTTGCGCAGGGCGCTGTTGCACGTGCGGGTGATGCTGCAGGCCGCGCGCTGTGCTGTTGCAAGGCCGTCTGCGCAGTCACGTCAAGCACTCGTGGCGGTGTGCGACAGAGGCGCGGCCTCTTGAGAATGCGCCGAATGACAGCCTGCTGTGTCACCTGCTCTCGAAGCCGCTGGATGTTCTTCGCTGCATTGCCCTGCAATCTTGCAGGTCTTGCATTGGGTCACAGAGGACCCGCCGACAGGATGACACGCGCAACATCATGATGTGGAATAGCCAGCGAACGCTAACGACTGTGAGGCCTCAACTGCCAAATTCTCCCCTCCACCCCGCACCCCGCAATAAATTGCCTCACGCGCAGTCAGTATTTCACCTGTTTTGGTCAGGAGGCTCTCTTCGAATCATCATGCACTTGTTGTTGTTCTTCGCTCCGACGTTCTGTTCACGCGCGTTTTGGCGACGTGTACGAGGTCATTGTCGTGTGGCCTGCGTGGGAGATTCCGCAACAGCCAAGAAAAATGTGTTTTTTACTGCACAGGCGCGTCGTTTCGCGAAACCATGCCATCGCCCGTTTTCGCGACAAGTACGAGGTCAGTTTCGTGTGGCCTGCGTGGGGGATTCAGCAACCGTCGAGAAAAATGCATTTTTACTGCACAGGCGCGTCGTTTCGCGAATCCACGCGATCGCCCGTTTACGCGACAGATCATTTTCGTGTAGCCTGCGTGGAAGATTCAGCAACGGCCTTTCGAGAAAAAATGCATTTTTACTGCACTGCAGGCGCGTCGTTTCGCAAAGCCATGCGATCGCCTGTGACCATTGCAAGTTGCACATGCCTGCGCACACGCTTCCACCTGCTCACGTGCGCCCGGTCAGCGCTGTATCCGCGCTGTATCCACGCTTGCCAACGGTAAGAACACCCGCTCACGGGCACCCGGCCAGCGCTGTATCCACGCCTGCCAAATGGAAGAACACCCGCTCACGCGCGTCCGGTCCGCCTGCCAAATGGCAAGAACACCCGGTCACGCGCATCCGGTCAGCACTGTATCCACGCTTGCCAAATGGTGAGAACGGTAAAGTTTTGCGATATATATATATACATATTTTTGTGTATCTATTTACATACACATATATAGTATTGGGGGCTTTATAGGCTTTGAGTGCCCGACCTTCGTGAGAAAGAATTCCACCGAGCAACTAGTCAAGGAAATATGACAATTCTTTCGGGGTGGGGGGCGCCTGCTTTACTGAGGTTCTTGGTTGTGGCGGTCTCGCCTTACTGAGGTCCTTGCAGGTGGCGGTGAACCCCCCGGCGGGTGGCGGTGCCTAGTTTTGGGGTTTGCGGGGGTTTCCTTGGCGGCGGCGAACCCCCAGCGGTTGACTCCTTCATTTGTTGCGCGGAACAGACACGGAGATGCTTATTCATCTGAGCATCGTGGCGCACGCATTGACATCTCTGCGTGATGCTGCGCCGCACTTTAGGTCCGGTGCTGGCAGACGTGCTGCCCATGCCCCGAGCCGTGCAGCTACAGCTCCCAGACTTGCTGCAAGCTGCTCACGGAGCCAACTATATAGAGGAAGTGAAGCAGCTTCGCGGAAGAACGGCCAGAATGTCATTCGCTACGCCCCTTGCTCAAAGGATTTGATCTTTCAGTAAGGGTTTTTTGACTAATGGTTGTGGCCCTTGACTAAATGCATGGAGTGGCTCTGTAGACCAGTGAGACCTCAGGCCTACTTTGTTCCAGTGCACAAGCTGGTGGCAAATCCTGTCAGACGCGCAACTTATTGAGCATGAGTGCCGCTATGCTTGTGGTCCAGAGCCTGAACGCGCTTGAGATTTGTAGAAAATGCAGGTCGGTTTTTAGACTGCTATCCAGTGGTCATGTGACACGTAATCCGCTGCCTTGAGGAAAACATGCTTGAGCCTGTGAGATTGAAATTGCGCTTCTCAGGCACTGCTGCACGGCTTTGCGCATGTGCCCGGCACGCACATTGGCTTTGCGCATGTGCTTCCGCCACCATCTGTCAAAAGGAGTTTTGGTCATAGGCAGACATGACAATGGAGGCTGCTCATGTTGCGGCATAGAGACACATCAGGCAATTAGAGCAGTAGCTGCATGGAAGAAAGCCCGCGGCACGTGCGCCGCTTCTTGGACCACGCGCCTCCAAAAAAGCCCTTGGGGCTACGACTCGCCTTGGACAAAAGCGGCATCGAGAAGCCGCACGAGCCATGGCAAGACTTGCAGGCGCAGAGGCGGACGGAGAGGGCGAGTGGCACATGAATCAAGCTAGATATAAGTTTGGCGGGTGTAAGTATCACTCAACTTCTTTGCAGCCCCATCTTCCCAAACAGGCAGATCCAGGGGCATGGTCAAGTTACGTTCCAGCCGGTGGTTTTAGTTTTATTTCGAGAACCGCTCCTGGTTCACGTGGCCTTACCCTCCAGGACTTATGAGCATGCTGCCAAAGCATTTAAAAGAAGAGTATGAGACCTTGGACACCGCCCTGCCTCATATGTTACCTGCAGCGAGCCAGTGACCTCTGTTGTTTGCGTGCTGATCCAAAGAAGTTTGCCCGATGGCGCCGCGGGTCAGGTCAGCCCAAATTAAAGTGTAACCAGGAGGAGCTGCCAGCGGGACAAAAAACTACGATCATTCCCGCGCAAGTTTTTTGCTCGATGTGGTCACAAGCAACACACAGCAAATAACCTTCTTCCTGCTATCTCGCCACCTATCGGACCCCCCTCACACGAGTTTGCCAAGCACGTCAAAGATGACACGTATACCGCCCCCGAGCAAAACAGTGACTACAACTCTAGTGACTCTCATGATGACTCTGTGCAAAAACTCTCATGATGCTTCTGCGTGACTCTCGTGATGATTCTGCGCAATGGCTCTCACGATGACTCTGTGCAATGACTCTCGTGATGACTCCTGTGTGATGACTCTACGCAATGGCTGTCATGATGACTCTGTGCAATGACTCTTGTGTGATGACTCTATGCAATGGCTGTCATGATGACTCTGTGCAATGACTCTTGTGGGATGACTCTATGCAATGGCTGTCCTCTCATGATGATTCTGCGCAATGGCTCTCATGATGACTCTGTGCAATGACTCTCATGATGATTCGGTGCAATGACTCTCATGATGACTCTGTTCAACAACTCTCGTGATGACTCCGTCGAATGACTCGTGTGTGATGACTCTATGCAACGGCTGTCGCAATGACTCTGGTGCGATGACTCTATGCAATGGCTGTGATGACTCTGCGCAATGACTCTCACGATGCTTCTGTGCAATGACTCTCATGATGACTCTGCGCAATGACTCTCATGATGATTCTGGGCAATGACTCTCATGATCACTCTGTGCGATCACTCTCGCGATGACTCCGTTCAATGACTCTTGTGCGATGACCCTACGGAATGGCTGTCATGATCACTCTGCGCAATGACTCTCATGACAATAATTCTCCCAACACAACACCTGACTTTTGGTCTGCCCAAGTTGCCCTGCGCTAGCTGCTATGTGCAAGTGCTCTGTGCAATTTGCTTTGCGCGCTGCGCAGGCTGCCGGAGCTTTCGGGAAGTACTTCGCGTACTAGTTTTCTGATTGAAAAGTTCCATTATGAAGCCGGAGCTGCAGGACTGTACTCCGCGCACTGCAGTTGTACTTAAAAGTTGCGCTTTTCCAGCCGGAGCTGCGTCCGCGTACTACCTTCCACTTAAAAGTTGCGAGTTCTGTCTGGAAAAGCTTCCGCGGACCAGGCGGGGATCGACCCCGCGACCGCACGCCTCCGAGAGCAGCCGCAAACCACGCGACAACTTCCAAAGACCACTTCGCAAGCAACAAATTCGCACGGCGCGATCGCAGAGGGTCGCGCGAGCATAGTCAGAATCGAAAAAGCCCTCAGTTTTTGCACATCAACCACGAGGGTTCATCCTGGAATGCCAAAATCTCGGCCACACGAATCTCCGCAGAGGGTTGCTCGCGCGCCGCAGAAATCGTAAAAAGTCCTCAGTTTTTTGACCTCGACCACACGAATCTCCGCAGAGGGTCGCTCGCACAGATCAGAAATTGTAAAAAAGTCTCAGTTTTTTGACCTCGATCACACGAATCTCCGCAGAGGGTCGCTCGCACAGATCAGAAATCGCAGAGCGCTGTCAGCCCTACCCCGCCGCCCTAAGAAGAGAAGAAAGGAATTTAAATCTCGTCATGAGTGAAAACTCTCATGAGCATTGCTCCTCGCCAGTGACTCTCACGAGCATTGCTCCTTGCAAATGACTCTCATGAGCATCGCTCCTCGCCAGTGACTCTCACAAGCATTGCTCCTCGCAAGTGACTCTCTGCTATGACTCTGTTCATGATGATGATGACTCTGTGCAATGACTCTGATGATGATGACTCTTTGCAATGGTTCTGATGATGATGATTTAGCGCAATGACTCTGATGATGAGATCTCTGTGCAAATGATGATAACTCTCTGCAATGACTCTCATGATGATGATGACTCTGTGCCATGACTCTGATGATGATAACTCTTGGCATTGACTCCAGAATTCTTTGCCACGCTTTCGGGAAAAACCTGAGCCCAGCGGACTGTCTCACCCTGATGGGGTGCCTGGTTGTGGGGTTTGGGGGGTCTCGCTTCACTGGTTTCGGGGTTTCGGGGTGGGGGTGCAAAGTTTAGGTTTGTATGATGCTATCAAACGATCGCCCGATGTCTTGGGGAAAGCACGCTTGAGCCTTTCAGTTTGAAGTCTGCAGACAGACATGTGAAGAGCTTGCATGGAGTTTTGCGCTCAAGAGCTAGGGGCATGAGGGTGCTCATCTGAGCCGAGCGCCATGGGGAAATCCCGTGGCTTTAAAGAAAGCGAGAGCCGCTGTGGTCAACACAGCGCACAGGCGCTTGGGCATTCGCTCTCGCACGAGGAAGAAGCAGAGTGTTTCTGTCAAGCTGTCCCGCTTGAATGGGATTTCACCAGATCTGCAATATGACAGAGTCACAATGCAAGCAGCTCCTGCTGCGGTTCAAAGTCTTGCCAGAGGGGAGCGAGCCGCTCCAGCGGCTCGGGCTCCTGAGTGTCCTGCTTGCAGACGCGGTGGCAGGCACAAGCTCCAGCTGCGCTGGCTCGGTGCAGCGCACACGCCTTTCTGGAAGGGGCCGCAGAAAGGCTACGAGCCTCGCTCGCCTGTTTGTGCGGGTTTTTGCTACCTGGTGGGAGTGCGCACACCCAGCGACACTGCCATGCACTTGGCTATCAGTGGTGACGTCACATGCGGCGAGGACAAGATGGCTGACTTCTACAACTACTGTCGCATTATTTGAAGAGACACATCCGAAGCATGATTTCGGTTTCTTTCAGAGGGGGAACCAGGACTTACTCATGCATGAAGCTTGGTTGGTTTGTGTCAGGTCCGTATGGAGAAGGACATGGTTGAAGCGGATGGCACTCGGCTGTTGACGCACAAAGGCACCAACAAGACTCAGCATCTTGGCCGACGCAGGCGCTTCCCGAAGAAGACTTGTGAGGGAAAACCTCTCACGGTAAAGCAGCTCAAGTTTCCAGTGAGACGCAATGGGCAAAAGCAAGTGCACCACGGCAGGGCGCTCTTCTTGGTGGGCCGCAACAGCGGCAAGTCGGTGATGCGCCCTCTGAAGCCGAAGTCTGTGAAGAACAAAGGCCCGCCGCCGCCAGAAACCAAGGCAGAAGTCATGCGGGCCCTGGACAAGCATGTGGAACGCTCTTCTTGCATGGGCTCCGGCCTGCCTGGGCAACGCAAAGGTTCTGGCTGCCATGGCGAAGAAGCCGAAGCCAGCGCGCACTGACCAGAAAAAGGCTTTGAAGGTCATTGGGCGGAGTCCCAAGTCTCGAGGACGAAGGGACAGCTCAGGCGTACCAACCTTTTAGGCAGAACGTCGCCAGGCACGGTTCACCACGCTGCCCTTGCAGCTCGCAGGTTGCTGGCGAAGCCAGGTCTGCAGGCGGTGCTTTTAGCCTTCGCAGCGTACAGGGCTGCGCGCAAAGGCGCGATCGGTCACGCTCCAGAATCTTTGTGGGATCCCATGAAAGACAGCAAGTGGCTGTGTGAGTCAAAAGTCAGCTGGCAGGTGGGGCTTGCTTTGCAGACATTTAATGGGGCAAGCTTTGCTGTACGGCCTAAGAGGGTAAGAGACTTGTATTTCACGCGACTGATGTTGGGCGTTTAGAACCCCGCACCCCGGTTCCCAAATTTACTGCTGTTGTGTTGTTTGGCCAAAAAGGTTGTGTGCCCAAAGAGTTCAGAACTGCCACTTCAAGTTCGCAGTGTCAGGCCGAGCACTTAGCTGGCTGGCTGGCTGGCTGCTTGGTTGGTTGGTTGGTGGGTTGGTTGGTTGTTGGTTTGTTTGTTTTTTGTTTGCCTGTTTGTTTGTTTGTCTATCCATTTGTCTGTTCGTCCGAGTGTGTGTTCGTGCGCGTGTTTGTCTGCTTGTCTGTTCGTTTGTTTGTTTGCCTGCTTCTAGCTTGTTTGCACGCTCCGCGACGACCGCCCTGCCTCCATTTTTTGCCTTTGCGAGCATGCACGAAATGTTGGCCCTGCCAACGAATCGCGCAACCCCGCTTTCCAAACTGCTGGCCCTGCCAACACAAGTACTCGTTCGCTGCCCTGCGCAGCGCAAAACCACGTTCGAAGCCCCCGACAAGAGGTGGTTTTAAAATGGCGTTGTAGAGACCCTGTGCGCAAATCCATTGGCACTGCCGATGGACAAAGCATATGTATGTCCTGCGACCGTGCTTTCCCGGCGCGCGTGAACAGAACGTCCGGCCGTTGTTCTTGTTGTTGCTGCTGCTGCTGCTGTTGGTGTTCCTGTTGATGTCGGTGTCGGTGTTGGTGTTGGTGTTGTTGTTGCGGTTGCGGTTGTGGTTGTTGGTTGTTGGTTGTTGGTTGTTGGTTGTTGGTTGTTGGTTGTTGGTTGTTGGTTGTTGGTTGTTTGTTTGTTGTTTGTTGTTTGTTGTTCGTTGTTTGTTGCTTGTTCTTTGTTCTTTGTTGTGTGTTGTTTGTCGTTTGTCGTTTGTCGGTTGCTGGTTGCTGGTTGCTGGTTGCTGGTTGCTGGTTGCTGGTTGCTGGTTGTTGGTTGTTGGTTGTTGGTTGTTGGTTGTTGGTTGTTGGTTGTTGGTTGTTGGTTGTTGGTTGTTGGTTGTCGGTTGTTGGTTGTTGGTTGTTGGTTGTCGGTTGTTGGTTGTTGTTTGTCCGCCGACATTGCTCGGCGTGTCGGACACCTAAGAGAGGATAGAGGATACCCCCCCCCCTAACCCCCCCCGACGTCTGATACGGGGTTTTTGACCAATGTTGATCGCCTGCAACCATTTGGCTCAAGGCCCTTTTGTACCATAGCAATACTCATGATTGCGTGACAAAGGAACCTTTGCAGGCCGCTTACAGGATTATACCACAAGCCAAATCTACCAGGGACAATCCATCCTCCAATCATCCATATTGGCATATTGGACTCTCTCCGGAATAGATCCAGGGAGCCGGATGATTTGGCCATACTTGAATAGGCCTCCATGAAGCCTTCTCCATTTGGGTCTCTGCAGCCGGTTTTCTCCACTACCACAAATTGAGGCCCACTGCCGGGGGTGCCTATCCCAGAAAGGAACTGGCACCCTGTGGAAGTAGAGGTCGTTTATGCGAACACTCAATTTATCGATGACCGCCAAGCAGCCGCCATCGTACGACGGAAAAGTCAGCTGGTTCAGGTATGAAGAACTCGTGGACGACTGGGTGACAATCACCACGGTGGAAGCACCCAAGAGAGGACCACTCCTCAAAAGCAGACTCACAGGAGATGCTTACATGTACAAGGCAGTCCTCCAAAATGACTTTTGCAATATCCTGATGAAGCAAGAACACGCTGAAGAAGTACTTCCTGAAGGGTGCGACCAACGTGTATCTGTACAGGCTCCTCAGTTTCTTCAATCACAGAAGGCAGAACCTCATTTCACATCAAAATTCGAAATCCTTCTCATGAGATTGAAGGCAGCATGGATGGACTTGATGCCCGTCTTCACGGCACAGTCCCCATCATTTCGACAGTCCGTGCAGGACGCAAACGCCAGAACAATTGCTCGACATCAGCAAGCAGCCGGTACTCGAGCACCGCTTCCAGTCCTGCTAAATGAGGATGATCCGACAGTCCTCAGACAGTATATCAGACAGCGGGACGCATTTCCCTTCGGGGATAATCTCATTGCGCAGTTTTTCATTCTTCAGAGTGAATTGTCAGATCAGCAGAGAGAAAGACTGACCAGTGCTATGTCACTGAGAAACATTTCACTAGAGCACTACTCCTATGAGATGCTGAAGACGCATTACCATGAACTCTTCATCACGACCAGGACATCCATCCAAGATCCATCCATCCGACCTCAAGGAGGCAACCGAAGCAACACATTCTTCATCCTCGAACAAGGCGAATACGAAGGAGAAGAAGGCTTTTGGGTTGAAGATGAAGATGGACTTGAAGGATTCATGTCAAACAACGATGAAGAGACACTCTGGGTCCTCGAAGAGAACGATGCGTTCATAGCAAGAAAAGTGTCAGGGCGGAATTTCAGATTCAAAAAGAGAAAAGGAAAAGGAAAATCAGGAAACAAAAAGGGCAGTCACCAACAAGGTGGCTTCAAACCCTTTCGAAAAAGCGGTTCTGGCGGGAAGGCCAATATGGCCAATGAAAATTATGATCCCTACGACCAGGCATGTTGGGGAAAAGGCAAAGGAAAGAAGGGAAAGAAAGGAAAATCCAAATTCCAATCTCCCTATGATGGAAACAAGGGTTATCCATCCTATGAGAACGGCAAAGGAAAGGGCGGACATAACAAAGGAAAATCCAAAACGTTCGCAGCCATCGCGGAGAAGCCGGAGAAGCATCCTGCCACGCAGCAAGTTGCTGAACTCCAAGGGCCTGCCTATGCCGGTTGGACAGACCAAGATTGGGATCAATCATGGACATGGAACAAACAAGGCTGGTACTCATCCCATGAGACATCCAGCACAGGACAAGCGCTAACGGCATTCCATGACGCATATGAGCATCATGAGAAAGAAGCCATCCACGGGAAGCTGATCCAATCAGATTCAGTTTCAGAACACAATTTGTCCGTAACAACAGATCACAGCCTTTTGGCAACAAAGCTGATGGCGCCTGTCATCAACCCTCAGCACAATCCGACCTATGCGATGCTGGACAACGGATGTACCAGATCCATGGGCAGCTGGCATGCACGAACCCATGTCCTATCAGTACATCTCCTATCAGTACATCTCCTATCAGTACATCCCGGCCGAGACCAAGCTCACTTTTGCAAACGGAGAAACAGCCAAGGTAAATTGGACCTTGCATCTCCGATATCACACAACTCCTCCACGCAGTACCAACATCGACGTCCTTGAACAAGGCACTGTACCGATCCTCATGCGGAACCTCTACATGACCATCGAGCACACACCTCAATGTGACAAGATCACGCAAGGGGTTTGGCATGAACCGTCAAGCAGTTCCAGTATCCGGTACAGGACATGCACTCGTCGACCTCGCTGGAGTTGCAAGAGTGAAAGCACCTGGAGAAATTGCCATCAAGGGCCTCACCAACTACGTCTACGATGGTGACAACAGCATCAGGTTTCCCTCCAGGGATATCTCCAAGTTTGCGCATCCAAATCGTCCGAGACGAAGGAGGACTTAGCAACTCCTAAAATCACTGGGTCTCAAAAGCAGGACCATTGGATCCTTGACAAGAAGAACAAGCAGCTCATCCGCGTGCACATCACGCCTCGCAAGGCGCTGTTCACACCAAATGGAGCCAAGAAATGTCCAATCAATCCTGATAACATCAGCCGAGAGCGTACCACGGAAATCATAGATGCATCCGACGGTGGAGATCCCGACATTCTAGAAGACAATTGGAGACTTACATCCCAGGCAATCAAACCAATGATTAACCTGTGGAAAGGTAAGCTTCGCGGACAATTCGCTGAAGGACGAAGAAGCAGGTTCCGGGTCGGCAGCAGACAGGATCATCGACAAGAAAGGCTGGTCGACCATTGAGCCAGATCCTTCCGCACCATCCTCAGATGAACCAACATCGCTTCCGATTGCCCTAGGCAGAATCTACAAGCAATTGTCAAATCCCGAAGAGTTGAAGAAGCTCCACCTCCAGCATCATCACATGACAACAGATCAATTTCGATTCAGAACTCGTTCGCTTCACTTGCCAAAATCAACAATCGATCTATTGAACAAAATCCGAAGCGAATGTGAAGTTTGCCAAGCGGCAAAACCATCACCATCACGAAGCAAGACGAGTGGCCTTAGAGCGGACACCTTCGGTGACATGACATTCATTGATCACTGTCAAGTTCCTCTTCGAACAGGAGAACACATCATTGTTTTTGTCATCCTGGATGGAGCAACAACATTGCTCACTGCAGAGGCAGTGACAACTACGCAAGAAGTCGAGAACATCACTGTCCTCAGGAACTATTTTGACCAGTACCACTTGCAGCCCAAATCAGTTGTCGCAGATCAAGCCTTCATGACGGAGACATGGGAACATTTCTATCAATCCCTTGACATCACACCGATATCCTTGGGACCGAACACACCATGGCCAAATCGAGCTGAAGCTGCAGTTCGACTCCTGAAGGCACAACTCAAGATCATGCTAAGTTCCATCAAGGCAGGCGCAGCACCTGCAACACTGAAGAAAGTGACATATAGACAGCTGGTGAAGGCAGCTGCAACTGTCAGGAATCAGACTGTCACCTACGGGGGTGTAACACCATTGGAACTCGCATTCGGAAGACGACCAGCAGATCTCATCCAACTCGATGTCGCAACACCAACTCAGTTGACGATTGACAGGAATGAGGAAGAGCTGACAGCCATCCAGATCAAGCAGCTGTCTAAGCAAGCATTCCAAGAAGCACGTCAATCCGAAGACATCCGACGAGACCTTGCATATGTCTACTACGGCAAGCAGCTTCCGAAACCCGCATTGATGAGCGAAAAGAAATCATCCAATACTTTCGCTAGAAGGAGCAGTTGATTACCTCATGGATCCCGTTTCCGGTAACAATGCCAAGAAGCGACAAGTTAATGGAGCACTTTCTCTTCATGTTGATTTTTCTTATGACGGGTGATGATATATTCGAGAAGGAAATCATGGGACGACTTCGTAAAGATTTTCAAGTTGGTTCCGAAGACAAAAATGGTTGCCTCTTCGTAGGACAACGCATCCAATGGAAGCAAGACGACAAGCATGGCTGGTACATCAATGTCCATCAGAACGTTGCCACTGACGAACTTCAGGAGATCACCTTTGACAAATACCTGAAGGACAACACTCCTCTTACTCCACAAATGCATACTGCATACAGAAGTGTCTTAGGTCCGATCAATTGGTTACAAACGCAATTCCACATTGGCTATCAGTTCTCCAGGTGCGCATCCAAGGCTTCATCTCCGACCATTGAGGACGTTCGCGCCATTAATAAGACAGTCAGAACCATCATAAGCATTCCGCTTAGTATGAGATTCTGGCCCCTTCGTGGCAAGACACGCATAGTTGGTTATCCAAATGCAGCCTATCGCAACAATGAAGATAAGTCATCCCAACGTGCGCATGTTATATTTCTTGCAGAACAAAGAGATCTTCGCCAGGGCTCATCGAGCTCGAGACGCTCATTGGTCGACTATGAGACGCACAAGATCACCGCCACAACAATGTCCACTACTGTTGCAGAATTGCACGGACTGATGCGTTGTTACGGTTCAGCATTATTTCTTCGCGGTCTCTGGTCAGACATAACAGGCGAAATCGCAGATGTACACATCCGCACTGATGCGAATAATCTTGTCACAACAGCATCCACAACACATCAACCGGAACAGAAAGAAACAATGCATTTGATCCAAATGTTGAGAAAAGAAAGCAACAGCGGACAGATGCATGATCTTGCACATGTACGAAGTGAAGATTGCCTGGCAGATTCGCTGACCAAGCATTCAGCTAAAGCAGACGAGCTCATCAAGGCCGTCCTCGCCGGCAATCTCTTGAATGTTGATGCACATCCACCTTTCCGTACCATGTTGCAGAACAAGGCATTTTTGGTTGAGTGGCTAGCACACAATGCGAAGCACGGACCCGACATCATTGCCTTTGCAGGAGTCGGCATAGCAGAATCCATGTTTGCTTATTGGGGAACCTAGGCATGATCCGCATGTCCACGAATTCTGATGCATGAGTTTTTCATGTTGCACATTTTCAATTCCTCAAACCCGCGATGCGTGTTTTTGCACTTGACCCATTTTGAATCTCAAAAAATATGTGTTTGCATCCGCAGCCACTTCGGTTTACAACCATTCCGACCTTTGCAATCGTGTATGCTTGATCACCTCGAAGACACGATTCTCAACATGATCTTTGGACAATCCGGCACTGCGGCTCCTTCGCCGAAGCCGCTAGTGAAGAGACGTGCATCTCCTTTGAAGGAATCCCCTGCTCG
>CAUJNA010003351.1:0-7500 GCA_963377175.1 Effrenium voratum
CCCATTTGAACAATGTGGTCAAAGAGCTCTCCGCCCTCCACCAGTTCCATGACCTGAATTCGGGACCACGCTCGAAGGCAGGAACATTCTCTGCACGTGCTTGGTAGATAATGAGTGGATATGTAGCGAGTAACCCCCTATGGCAACCCCAGTCATTGCCAACTACTGCTGACGCATGCCCTGCCGTTCACCTTGTGACATTGAAATTCACGTGTGCAGAAAAATGGCTGAGCAGCCTCTACTGCAAAGCAATCCAAGATCCAATTCTTAATTCAAAACTGTGCGCATTGCTTTCCTTAAAGGGCTCAAGCGTACTGCATGAGTTTATAGGTACCTCGCATAGTGGTTTCCAAGGCGTGGTTGCAAGATCGGCATGATGTCCGTCTTCTCATTGTGAAGTATGGATGGAAAGCGTTTGTCTCAATTCTTCATGCGGAGCGGCGAAGCAGGGACCTCCTTTGGGAAAGGATCCAAGTGGACACACTTGGGCCCTGTACAACCCTACTCCTGCATGCATTCTCCCAGAACATAGCGTTGTTGGGTAGAACCGTTTATAAACCAGGAAATAGGCTACCTATACCCAACATGCAATATATAAAATTAAGGGCCTAAAGGCCAGAACCGGTACGACAGGGTTGTTGGCATGCCATACTGCCACCACTTGCCTCTTGCCCTATCGTTGCGTAACCGCAACTTGGCTCGTCAGCCAGCCGAGTGGCCAAATGCAACTGATCGCGGCCTTCCACGACGTCAAAGAGAGACACGATTCTCGGATGCCGCAGCGAGAAGAGGATGGACACCTGCAAACTGGGCCAAACGGATCTGCTCGAAAAGCCAGGAGAAGATCGAAAGAAACCAGGGCCCCAGCTGGGAGAGAGAAGGCACCAAATCCAATCTGGTTCGACAGAAACCCGCCAGGGAAAGAAAGAACACGAAGCGCGGGCCGAAAATGAACAGCACGCAAACAAGAAAGGCAGCATGCTACCAATTCTGCTCATAGAAGGCTGAGTGGACATCAGCTAACGGACTGTTGCGAGACCTTGACCAACTCTACCAAGAGACCCTTCAGGGGACAAAGAAAACAAGCAATGAACCATCGTGGATGCATCTGCCCGCTTTGGAAGTCCAGTCCAAAGCCATACCCAACAGGGTCCTGGAACTCGTTGCCATGTGATCCAAGGACGAGACTGAACCCACCAGGCTTTGGCGAGTCTCGAGTGTCGCTTTCACATAACTTGCTGAAGACCCCAAACAATTGGCTTTTCTCCACTTCAAACCCTCACATGTTCTCAGCAACTCGAGGGATTGCACGGGTATAGAAATCATATATATATATATATATATATGTATGCATGTATTGTAAATGCATGGCTTTCGACTAGGAGCCTGAATGCAAGCAGAACGGGCGACTAGTTTTTTGCCCCCTCCCCCTCGTTTGGACTTTGGGTTGCAAAAGCGAGCCTGCGTTGGGTTTGGTGACATTTCCCGGCTCAAGGCACCTATATAGGTTGCAGTCCTCATGCCAGCAATGACCTACCATACGTACGTACAAACAACTGCTTGAACATCTCTCAGAAACCCGCTCCAAACGCACACACACACACACATACACACCTTGATCTGAAATAGGAAACGCAATTAAAATGCATTGCAATCTGAAATGTTGCCTTTGTTTACCGGCCGGTGAGGAAGATGGAACCGCCGAGAAGGAAGCCTTCTTGGGGCAGGTCAGCTACTCCCAAATCGCAATAATTTGGTAGATAAACTAATGCGCAAGAATACGCAAAGCAAAATACGCTGCCCGACATTCCAGGTACTCATCGTCATGCAGCACCAGCACCACCTGACCTGTCCGCAACGCCACCATCACCAGTCCGCAGCGCATTTAACGTTGCTTGACGTTTGCAACCGTTGTGTCTGCTGCTGCATTTGTTTTTTAGCCGCCCGTTTTGTTTGGAGCTCGCCCGGGCTTGCCCACACGCGCCCAAGATGTCGGGGCGTGCAAAGGGTAGGGATATAAGCTCGGTTTCAGTGTGGGAAACAAAGGCAGTGTTGGCTAACTGCAGGATTTTTTTTCATGCAGAACTACCCAAGTGCACGGTAGCCACGCGTGTGTAAGAACAACGGTAGTCGGGGGGTGCTTCGTCCTTGCGAGGCTGGCCAGAGTCCCGGGCACGAGCGGCCCTAGCCTCTCTGTGCAGCTTATCCGAGACTTTCTGGTAATTGGGCTGCAACTTCAGCTTCCCGAGGTTGATGCTCTTTACCTCAGCATCACCATAACCTGTCTGGGGCTGGGTTTAAAGGGAAACCAGCAGGAAAGCCACGATTTTGTGGCTCCTCTATTTTTGATGTTCCCATTCGACCCAGGAAGAAACCTGGCGGACTCACAACGGGGTTCCTGCCTCAAAGTGGGCTAAAATGCAACTCCCTCGACCAACCAGGGGTTGATAATTCTGGGTTCCCAGTGCAGTGCCATGCGCCACTCCACGACTCATACAAGATCATAACAGCAAAAGTGGTTGAGATGGCGAAAAGTAAGATCAGCACTGCAAACTGCGTGCCGTCAGACTTCATGCACCTGGGCATTGGGCTAAGCTGAAAAGAGATGCGTGTGCGAGGCTTAGCCCAAAGGGTCCTGATGCTTCGACATGGCTTCCAGCTCAGGTTGCTCACTCACGGGCTCACGCTACCACACGAGCGAGCAAGCAAACAAGCAGGCAGGCAAGCAGGCAAGCAGGCACAGGGCCCTTGACATTTCCCTTTTGGAGTGGTATACACATCACTTGTTGATTCAATCTTGATTGAGTTTTTGTATGACGTGGTTGAAGGAGGCATGCATTGGAACCTCAAGATTAGGGCAAGCAAGCAAGCGGGGGGTACCTGTGCGGTGTTCTCACAGTTCACAGGGAACCCAAAAAGAAACCACTCCAGTCTGGAGGTTTCAGATCCAATCTTGAGACAAACCTAAGCTTCATGGAGACGCATTATTGAAGTGGGCTCGAATGATGCTTGAAACCTTGTCCCCCCCTCCCCCCAAAAAAAAGTGAGGCTCGGGAGTCACCCATGCCATTTCGAGGGGAAGGGGGATGACATCTACCTCACTTCCTAAGTGGATTGGTAAGTCAACACTTGGTAAGTCAAAACGTACTGTTGACTAAAACGGTCGAAACCCAAAAAGTATAAACTCAGGAAGTGAGAGTGTGAAGCCTTTCGTTTTCATGCGCCTGCAAACCGTCGCAGTGGCACCCGTGCCCAATTCCTCGAGCATGGTGTAGCGCTTGGGGTCATCCTGCGAAGGGTCACCGAGCTGGGCGTTTCTTTTGGGACCTCTGTTTGGTTGCCATATGTTGGCGTTAAAGGGATGAACAGGGAGACCAGCCGTGTTGGGGAAATTTTAAGATGGGCATGAATTTGCAAATCGGAGAAAGCTGGCGGGGGGCCTAGGAGCATTTGCTCTTCAGACAAGACCCTCAAATTTAGATGGTTGTGGCCTGTTGTGACCTCCTGTTACCTCTGCATGAGCCACGGCATTCTGGAGCATGTTATGAAACAACCAATTCAACACCTCAAGCAAAATAGAGCTTGCAGGGAGTGCCATCAGCTCACATCCCCCTCTGCTTATTGTGATAATCATGTCGATGTAGTTGCGGGGGTCCCAATGCAATTGCACTTGGGATTGATTGCTTTCCTCGCCCCGGCTGGTTTTGGAGGGTGCCTTGCTTCCACCCGACAAGCAACTCGCACAGTCCGGCGGGCCGAAATAGGTGCCGCCGGACCCAGGGGCCATGGTCACCACGTTGTTCAGGCTCGTGCCCGATGAGGCAGCCGGCACCTCCATGCAATGCGGAGGTCTAGGTTGAAACTGGGGACCTTTTGGTTGTCTTCACTCCTGTAGGCTTCTTGCAAAGAAGAAGAGAAAGAGTCGTGCTAAGAATTTGTGTTTGGCGGACCCCTTGTTTGGGTTCGGAGGAACGCTTCACCTTGCAGATGTGGAAATTGGGACAAAGGAATCTGCCATGTGCTTACCAGCCCAAGATACCCTCCAACAGGACGAAATGACAAATTGACCCAACCTGCATACTTTAAACTCACCAAAAAAGTCAAACATATATCTATATATGTATATATATATATTTGGATCCTCTTCAAAAGCAGCTTTCCTAAAGTGCTTGGACGTGCAGCACTAAGCCACTGCGCAAGTGCTCTCGCATCCGTAGCCCACGGAATTTCGTTCGGCCACGGACAAATGGAGGCTGATGGAAAATGGGGGGATATGCATTAGTTGGGGGAAGGGATTCATGCTCATTGAGGACGGACGCCGTAAGAAGGAACTCTTGTCTTGCCCTGCGAGCACGTAGCCGGATTTGTCTGATCTCCTCCGCTCATAGTCACGCAGTCACACACACACATACGCGCGAATCAGGATTTTTGGTTGCACATCTACAATAAATCGTCTTGGCTTCCCTGCTGCAAAGTTGCACTTTCGGTGGCCTCAAGGATGTCAACAGCGAATAAGCCGTAGTTCATGCACGTGAACATGACCGTATTCCCCCAAGCGAATTGGCTCAGGCTACGAGACTAAAGCCACCGAAAGGCGACAAGAGGATGCCTCTCACAGTGTTGCTCGATCCGAGGGGCAGCGTATAAAGTGGTTCCTCAGAGGGGAAGCTGAATGGAACCTACACCATTCTTGTATCCCCGCTTGCTTGGGTTCCATGTCAGGGCGTGGAAGTTCTTCGGACCAAGTCGCTGAGCTGGGCGTGGAGGGGGCAGCACTGGATTCCCCTCCTGCAGCCACTGCGTCCTTCTCTACACCTGGGCAAAATCATTCACCCACAGGCAGGTCTGGGCAGTCAAGTGACATCCTCACACACGTTTGTTCCCCCCAAATGGTGCTTTGAAGGAATAACAAGACCTCACCTCACAAGTATTTTTTGGAGAACCGACAACATGATACCATGTTCATGGACTCCGCACGTGTGTCTCCCCAACAGTGGGTGGCTTCCAAGTGGTTTGCTGTGAAAGCCGCAACCAAAAAATAGGTTCCACCTTCGAAAAAAGAAAAGCGAGCCACATGCAATTGGAATGTTGACAGGCTGGAGCTTGGAAACCTGCCAAGCCGCACGTTTTGGATTCCGGCTGCCGTGTCAACGTGTTTTGTTGAGTCCGCCTGCGCATACCGATCCTGATGTGCTCCCTTTTGCAGAAACGCTTGATTGCCCTTTGGCATTGTCAACTCCATTTCCTGCATTGGCCCTCCCAACTTCTGGAATGGAAACCCAGCGCAAAATCCAGTAAACCCAGCAAAGCCTTTCGGCTCTTCACTGGCTCAAACGGGGGGAAGGCATCCGCACGTTCTTCTGGTTTCCCATGTCGAGATCCGAGAACAAAATCCTGCAGAGGGGCGGCGGCGCTCCAAGGGCTTGAGACTGCAGGAATCCGCAAAGTCCTTCCAGTTGTCCAGGATCTCCTGCACCTGGCGTGAACCATGTTCAGCGGCAGGCCCTCAAATGGTTGGTTCCCCCTCCCCCGCGCCAAAAAGCAAAGCAAGTTCGCTGGCAACAAGCGAATGGAAAGCAAACACACAGGCACACAAACCCGCAAATTCTCTCCGAGCTTCACCATCTTTATTAGAATCATGATTGTGGACTGGAGGGTTTTGGAAGACTATCACCTTGAAAATGGCTGCCCACGCTCGTATTTGATGGAAACACAACATTCTAGAGGTTGAGCGTCCAAGAACCAGCAAAGTTTTGGTTGTTTCAAGGGGAGACTCGCCAACGATTGCTTGCTGGGTGTTGGCCCCTGGCAGTCCCTAGCAGTCGACCAGGGGATGCAATTGATACAGAAACGCACCTCTGTTAGACACAAACACACAAACAAACGCAAACAAACAAACAAAAAAACAACGACCAACCAAAAACCAAAAAAACAGACAGCCAGCCAGCCAGCCAACCAAACAAACAAGCAACTAAACAAGCAAACACACAAACGAAGAAACGTCGCTTTGCCAATAGACAAATCCAGAAGTTTCCATTTCTGCTTGCCCCCAATGCATCCTGGGCGCACTGACCGCACCCATGGTCTGGCACCAGTCTCGTGCTTTTCCTGTGTAGCCTCAGGTCGGTTGAGACGCTGGACGCGCACGGAATCGAAGCACAAAGGTCGATCATCTCATTTGGAAACAAGCCCAAAATGGACAACGGAAATCTCACAAAACTGATAAGTTGCTTCCTAAGCAGTTCGTGAGGGGGCTGCTAGGCGCCTGGCATTGGTAGCACCATGACACACCCGTTCAAGCGCACGTGTCTTTGCACTGCACGCATGGTGGCACCATGATGAGCATACCCGGTCATGCCTACATGTCATAGCACTGCACACACAGTGGTGATCAGCACACCCGTTCACGCGCACATCGCAGCCCTCTTTCCTTGAACTGAATGTCATGTCTACAGGAGAAACATCAAGGCCCTGTATTCTGCTGTGGCAACCACAAAGCAGCCAGCTGTGACCTCCCCAAGTAGCTTGAAAGCCGCCGAAAGAGCGAGGAAAAGGGTGACGCGCTGTCACTGGGGACAACACAGCATGGCTTCAAAACACCAGGCACCTGTCAACGCCCGGCCAAGTAACGCACACTGCCAGGGAATGGGCATCTAAGTGGGTTAAACATCCAACTGATTGCATCAAACTGGCATCCCCAAACTATCCGAGGGTTCCTTGAAGGAAACGTCCAAACGGCACTTGCAAAATCATCTAAGTCAGCTTGTGAAGGCGAATGCTTTACTGGCGCACATGCATTTCAGGCCAGTCAAAGGGAGTGGGCATCACAAGAAGCCAAGGCGCTAGTAAGTCGCAGCCGCTCCAGCCAAGCGCAAAGCTGATCCTCCGGGATGACGGAAGGAGGCACCGCGGCATAGCCTCCAGGTCGCCCGTGCTTCTCAGTTTCGTTGGCGAACCAATAGGCATTAGTGATTGTCAGTGACCACTAGTGACTACTAGTGATGATTGGTGACGGCTAGTGATAACTATAATGATTATATTGGTATTGGGGACCAGTAGCGGGCACATTTCCACATAGCGTTTGCTCAGCGAGCGTTGGTAGGTGGACAAAAGGATATTGCTGCGTCCTTGTACATTGAAGATTGCCATGAAAAGCCAAAGCTCAAGTAATTTGCTCATGGCATAGGTGCCTGAACAATAGCTAGGCCTCCTTTTCAGAAATATGGTCTGTTCAAAATGAAGGGTTGGCAAATCTACAAAGGGGCCTTTCGTGAATTAATGGATTGCCTATGAACAGCCAAAGAACAAAATCCACAGAATCAAACTGAGTCGTTCAAACTAGAAGGGTTCAATGCCATCCGCGATTGGTAGAACCACACTGATTCAAAACAAGTGCAAGGACTGATTAGGTGTCTCTAATGCCCATACATCGACTCCTGGCCTCGTGTGGCCATGGCTCAGTGTCCGCTTGCGCTGGGACCACACTGGCTGATCTCGGCT
>CAUJNA010003351.1:12500-17500 GCA_963377175.1 Effrenium voratum
GGGTGGGATCACTTGGGCGGGGGTGCTTACCATGTGTTGGGTGGGATCACTTGGGCGGGGGTGCTCACCATGTGTTGGGTGGGATCGCTTACTATCTGTTGGGTGGGATCACTTGGGTTGCATGTGTTGGGTGGGATCACTTGGGCGGGGGTGCTTACCATGTGTTGGGTGGGATCACTTGGGCGGGGGTGCTCACCATGTGTTGGGTGGGATCGCTTACTATCTGTTGGGTCGGATCACTTGGGTTGCATGTGTTGGGTGGGATCACTTGGGCGGGGGTGCTTGCTATGTGTTGGTTGGGATCACTTGGGAGAGGGTGCTTACCATGTAGTGGGTGGGATTCATCGGGCGGGGGTGCTTAGCATGTGTTGGGTGGGATTACTTGGGCGGGGGTGCTTAGCATGTGTTGGGTGGGATCACTTGGGTGGGGGTGCTTACCATGTGTTGGGTGCGATCACTTGAGCGGGGGGCTTAGCATGTGCTGGGTGGGATCACTTGCGCGGGGGGTGCTTCCCATGAGTTGGGTGGGATCACTTGGGCGGGGTGCTTACCACGTGTTTGGTGAGATCAAACAGAAACATGATGTCATCTTGTCGGGGAACCCCCCGTCTGGAGGGACAGGTGTTACGAAATCTGCAGCCAGCCTTAGGTTCAACCGGGGGGGGGCGGGCCATTTTCATTCTTCACAGAAGGGAGAAGTTCCACGGGCAAACCGAGGTTCCAAGAGTCGACGAACCACGTTAATGTTCCTTTTCACAAGCCGCACGTGAGTTTAATTTCCTTTACCTTCAACCAGCCAAAGCCCCAAGCTGCGCCTGCCACAAGGCCACAGCTCGCAAGCAGCTGCTGGGCGCCGCCAACTGCGGCATCCTGGCCAAAACCTTTGGGGAGAGATGCGCTTGGCTGCCCTCCTTTGGGATAAAAGACAAACCCAAAGGGAAGCCTGTCATGTCAGTGCCAAAGAAGGCGATTTCGAGTGAAACCGCCGGAAGCAAAACACCCTTTAGACTTCTTCCTTGCCACGTCTTTGGAAAATAAACGCATTCCACTTCTTGGTTGGTTGGTTTCAAATGAAATAGGGACTGGGCCCTGCACAAGGAGCCTACCACCTGACACGCATGGTGTGGGGTCAATTCAGGCCACGCAAACTCTGTACCTAAATTGCCTACGCGACGAGCGAATTTGCCTCATAATGCTAGTTACTTTATGTCTGACTCCTCACCCGATTAAAACGTGATTGATTGATACGCTTTTGCTCGTTTCTCCTTGATTTGTTGCAACATAGCCATGTAACAAGGCAACGAAGCCGACCGGGCGGCGAGACGAGCAGTCCCCGCTGGTGAACTGGTTCCACGCGTCGCCGATAGAATCTCCGGCGCCCTCCCACCTGCAATTTCACCCTAGCCCTCAGAAACCGCCAAAGCAGGAAAAATGCAGGCTATGATGCAAACGGAGGCAAGCAATGCAAATGTGTCCAAGCGCTGGAACCATGCTGTCAAGTATACATGTTTGGCTCCATTGGAAGTATTGAGCATGACGCCAACGTGTTGTTGGACAATTCCTGATTGACAATTCCATGGTCGATCTCAGCCCCAAAGCAATGAAACAATTAACTGCGGGTGTCCTGTGTGCATTGCAACATGAGTACTTGAACCGATCATAAATAGAGCTTTCCAAGTTGATCATTCAATGGCTGTATGTGGGGCTTCGCCTGTTCCAACCAATGCAAGTTGAGATTGGCTGGGGTCTCAACCAGTAACCGACTCCTGGCTTAAACGGCTTCGGCAGAGAAAAGCGTGCATGCAAATTCATCATGTGTGAACCCGCTGAATGGCTGGGTGTGTGGCCAATGATTCATTGACAACACAACAACGTTACATTTGGGAGATCCATAGATTCTACAAAATAAACAATGGCAACCAACATGAAAAAGCAAAACAACACTTTATTCCCCATCCTTGCCCCCGCCCCCCTCCGGGAAAATAACTTTTTGAGATTTTGCACTGACAAAAGCGCCCAAAGAGTGACGCCTTACAAATCCGAAGCGGGGGTTTTCACTGAACACCTCGTACCTCAGCTTTCTCCCTACCAAACAACTATAGAATATGCTGGCTCTGGCAAGCCTTACTGACCCTTATGCCCTATGTAACAAGCGAAATGTCGACATCACCTCCTCCCAGGAGCCACAGGCCCTGGCGACGACCTCCGGTTCCCGAGTCCCCGGCCAGGGGCTGGGCGCCGGCGGTGCCGGCGCTGCTCCCGTGGGCATGTCCGCCGCCGCCACGATGCCCAGAACTCGGTGAGTGGGTGGGGCGGGGGTGGATGGATTGGCAACTGTAAAGCTGACCTGGATAAAGAAACCCCCACCCCATCAACGTGAACAAGGTCAGCAAGGTGTTTGTAAAAAAAGGACACAGGGGCACCCCCCGCAAATGACCCACCCATGCAGGGTTTATCTCAGGCCAGGCTCATACATGGGTGCCCAGAACTTGGAGCAACGCCCAGCGGGTTCGGTTCAGCTGCGCATCAGAGAAGCATAGGGATTTTCTGCTTCTCATAAGAATTGAGCCACCTAGGCCCGGTGGGTTCAGCAGTTCAGACCTCACCGGGAAAACGTATGTGGAAGGGTCCCTTATTCCGCACCCGACCCCGGCATAACCTGCTTAACGGCCCTAGGCGCAGCCATTGCCCTGGTTAGGAGCAGGGTGTCCCCCAACTGTAGGGACCCCATAAAAGGACATCTAATGATAATAGTCTGTGTAGGGGCCCTTCACCAATGGTTGCATATATATATATATATATATATGTGTGTGCGTGTGTGTGTGTGTGCCGCCGAGCACTATGAATGTTGGGTGTCAGTGTATATCATGCGCTTTTGAATTTACCTATCCCTACATTCATTCATCAACCGGTTGACAATACCGTGGACGTACTCTGGGAAAATAACTTATACTGAATTTGGGCCCACCCGAAAACATATTTCTTTTTCCTGCCGCAGCTGTCGCAAGAGGGCTGGCGTGTCCATTCTGCTGAGAACGGAGTGCGCAGGCCCGAATTCGCCCGCAGCCTCGCATGCAGCCACTGCGGCATCGCATATGGCAGGGTCTGCGTCAAACGTTGACCTCGGGGCAAGCAACCAGGAAACCCCTTTCGATACAAATCTGGTCCCCAAACCTTGACAACTGCAAAAAGTGCGACGAAAGACACGCTGCCTCACTCTCAAGCCTCATTTTGGTGTTGAAAATCAAAAGAACTCCTAAAGAAGTGCAGGACCTGTCCGGAAAAAAAAAGAAGAAGAAAAGAAAACCTACCCTGAAGCCTCTTTGCTGAGGTTTCTTTGCCTGCCCAGGCAAGAAGTCAAAGGCGAACCCGGTCATGATCGGCCACACCGCAAATTCTGCCCTAAACCTGCCCTAACCACGTCCTGCTGGAGTCCTTTTATATAAAGGGTTGTGTGTTTGCTGCTTGCGGGGCGTCGAAGGCAAATCCTGCAATTGTCCAAGCCTTCTGACCCTTCAAGGTAAACCCCATGACAGCGAATGCTGGAAACCACTCAGCGGCCAAGCCCTTTCCCCGCAACCCCCACACCCCCGCCTGGTGATCTCCAGCAAAGCTGTAGCCTCGCTCCAGCGCCAAGCCCTTTTGCAGGCGCTGCAGGCGCCGTGGAGGCTGATGGCGGTGACCTGGCGACATGGTTCGGCCTCAGCGCCTAAAACCCGTTGAGCTGCGGCTCGGTCAAGATGGTTGTACAGGTTTATACAGGCTTGGCTCCAAGTAGTGAAACCACACATATTGAATTGTTGATTTTGGGCGCTGGTCAACTTGCTGTTGAATCCACCTACCCCTAGTCCCGTCCAAAGAGCAAGCAAAAGAAGGTTGCTTAGAGTGCTGATTCGAACATGTTTAATCAAGGGGTCGGTGCAACCCTCACCCCGCAGACAACCAAAAGGAGAAGCCAAAAGAACGTGAGGGGGTCAAGGGAAATTGAAAATAAGCGTTGAAGCAACCCTTTATTGGAAAGCCCTGTCCTTCCTCGTGGTTGAAGACCGCTTCACAATTGCTTGGGAAAAACCAAAAGGAAACCATTCAATTCGATCAATCAAAAAGGCCAGGGACACAACACCTCCATTGAAAACCGTGTGTTTGAGATGAACCCAACCGCAAGCGGCAAATGGAGAGGTCCCAATGTTGAGACACATCCGAATGGAGTTGAATAATCAACCCCTGGACCAAACAGATCTTCTCAAAACAAGCAGAAATGCCAAAAGAGAAGGCAAAACGGATTGCGGATTTTTTCAGGGAAATATCCGCTCAAAGATTCTCATTGGCTCACTCCCCCAAGCACTCGGCTTGGAAACAAAAGGGGTGGCCTGTGCGAGTTCCCTACGGGTTAACATTGTTGAGCACAGTGAAACATGGTTCTGTTCAGTTTGTATCCCCACTTTGGCAACCGAAATGTAGCCCTAAGACCAAGGTTCATGTGCTGGGCATGGGCCCCGGGAGTCCACATGAGGTTGAAGCGATTCCCTTCTCGAGGAATGCACTTTTCCAGGCAGGCCTCGCTTTTCCCAGACAGGGAACCGTCAGTACATGGAGATTTCTCAAAATATGGATCTCCAAAAACTGTTGGTGTCCGTCCTTTCACTACCCACCAAAAGCGCAAAAGGAGGTCCACCACATTGAGAAACTTCCACATGTCTTTGCATTCCCCGGCCACCAACCCCGGCCTGCCCGTCGCCGCTCGCGAGCGCGCCAAGGAGCCACAAGGACCAAGCCCACCTTGCGGCCTTGCGGGCGGAAATAGAGCGGCAACCGCCCAAACACACCTTGGGAAGACCAACATAGACAAAAAAAGCACAGGACAAGTGTGCTTGAAACTGGGTGGTGCCAGCGTCCGTTTGGATGGAACGTGTGGCCCTGTTGGCGCGCTACGTATGGCTTAGTCATGGCAAATTTCTTCACACATCCCATGGTGGGTTCATGTGCATGATACCCGCTTG